>APFE030935941.1:92560-123947 GCA_000404065.3 Pinus taeda
CTAGTCATGATTATTTTATATGCAACACATTGAGCTGCCTTGTGACCAAAGTTATGACAAGAAAAACATTGTCCATTGAAGAAACTTCTGCGGTTATCAAATCTACCGGCCAAGTGATTGTAATCTCTATTCTTATTCATTCTTGAACCAAATTGAGAAGACTTTACCTGTGGCTGGTTGTAGCTTTTGTTCACTCTTAAAACAGATTGCCCCTGATAGCCTTTGTTTGCAATTTGTCCCTGCTTTACCTGATAGTCTCCATTGTGCTTTTGCTCACTCCTTTTTGCTGCATCAAGATAACTTTTTGAAGTGGACGCTTGAGAAGTTTCTCCATTATAGCCCAGACCTGTCTTGTTTAAAGGGGAACGTTGTACATTTATAATCTCATCCAGAGTTTCAGATCCTTTGACAAACTTAAGATTAATAGCTTTTGTTTTCTCAATCTCTTTTCTAAGACCAACAATTTCACCTTCTAATTTTTCAAGATGTCTTTCCTTTCCATCAATTTGAAATTGTAGAGTATCAATGATCATATTCTTCTCTTCTATACATCTCTTAAGTTTAGTAATTTCTTCATGAAAGTAATCCACATCTATAGCATCCATATAAGCATCATCTTCAAATGCCAATAACAATTTATATTCATTACCTCGTTCATCTTCATCACTATTTGATAGACCATCACTATTCATGAGTGTAGTAGCTTTTCTTATTTGCACCCTGTTTCTTGTTCCATCTAGCAGGGTCCTTTCCTTTATCCTTATAAGGACATTTTGCAGCATAATGACCTACTCTTCCACAAGAAAAGCATTTAAAAGGTAACTTACCTCTGAACCTTCCAGAACCCCTTTGAAGATTTCTGACAAAATTTGATTCTTCTTCTTCTTTTTCTGGTATGTGACTTGATTCATAATAATCTCCTTTGCCTGACGCCTTGAAAGCAGCTTCTCTTATATCTGATGGACCTCCCTTTCTCATTTCATAAGCAGTTAGAATTCCATGTAGCTGAGACATAGTAAGAATTCGTAGATTTTCCTTTTCTTCAATTGCAGATACTTTGGATTCAAACTTGGGGGACAATGATCTTAGAACCTTTTCAACCACAATAGCCTCTCTTATTTCTTCACCCAACTTTTTCATACAATTAACAATCTCATCTACCCGAAGAAAGTAATTAGCCACACTTTCATCATTATACATCCTGAGATTCTCATACTGAATTTTGAGAGTTTGAAGTTTAGCATGCTTTACCTGTTCATCTCCTTCGTAGATCAAGACAATCTTGTCCCATATTTCTTTTGCTGATTTATATTGCATAACTTTCACAAACTCTGTTTGAGATAAGCATCCCAGCAAAGTATTGACTGCTTTAGCATTTGTTTCATATTTCTTCTTTTCGGCCACATCTGTAGGAGTAGCTGAAGGAAAAGTGTAGCCTATCTCTATGATATCCCAAACTTCTGTACCAAGAGATTGAAGATATGCAGTAACTCTTACCTTGCAATAATTGAAGTTTGTCCCATCAAAAATCGGTGGCCTGATAGATGCCTCCCTCTCGTAGTTGCTCATGATGAAAGATCTTCCTTCAAGCGATCAAGCTTCTTTCAGAAGGACCTGCTCTGATACCAATTGTTGAAAATAATACTGAGAGGGGGGGTGAATCAGTATTATCTAGTTCTTTTATCAAATCTTCCTTATTTACACTTTGAATTATTTTTGCATATCAATACCATAAAATAATGAGCATGAACAAGAAAAAACAAACAATCACATCAAAGAACACCATATATAAGGTGGAAACCCAATGTGGGTGAAAACCACCTGCTGCAATATGTCTCTATCTTCTTTCAAATTAGAAACTCCTTTTACAATGGTCTTGTACTGGCGCAGTCCTTTACTGGTACGCAGGCTGCAACCTGCAGAGAGCTACAACTCTCTCTCGTTTTCCAGTCTCTCCTGGAAGGGAGCTACAACCCCCTACTTCTTTTCAAGGACCACTTTTCATAAATTTTAAAACTGGATCCGTATACATCAAATGATCATCAAGTACATGTAAATTACACAGTCAGCTGCAGTAACCAGATCAACAATAACAGAACTGAACCCAGAACACCTTATCAACAGAAAAATTCAGTCAACAGAAGATCTTAAGACAGATACGCAGTTTTCCTTTCACTGGCCTGCGTCCCCACGCACTTCACCTTCTGCGCCCCTGCGTAAGAACGCAAAAAGCCTTCTGTTGCACCGCGTGCCTACGCATTTCTTCTTCAATCGCACTGCGTACTTTTGCTACAGGTATGCACCCAGATACACTATCACGCCACGTACTTCACTGAAGCCATGCACCCAAAGGCACTATCGCGCCACGTACTTTTTCTGTGCGTACGCACCTGAACCTCCGTCACTCTGCGAACCCATGCACTGCTCCTTCGTTGCCTCTGCGTACCCACGCACTTATCCTTCTTCTGCTCTGCGTGCCCATGCACTCGCACCGTTAATCACCTGCGTACCTCTGATTAGGGCCGAAATACAGTCAGATGCTCAGATCTGATCTTGCGCTCGAGAGATCACCCTTCACAGATTCGCTTTCATCTTCACTTTTATAGATCAAGCTTTTAAACCGAGAACCCAATGTTTCAGATCTTAAGATATTCAATTTTCAAAGATACACAAGCCAAATGATCTCCTTTGCTTTATATAGGCAAGCTCTTCCTCAAATCATGGACCAATACCACGGGGCAAAACCATAATAATACAATACCGTCGGCTAAATACCAAGGGTTAAACATAAGAAACCCCACGTGTGCGTGCTTTACTACCTTGAAGAGTGTGCACTAGGGGTACGCACCTCCTGAACGGCTGACCTGCGTGTCTGGCCGTAGTCCCTGCACGGCGTACCTGCGGGTACGCATCTTCTGAACTGTTCTCCTGCGTACTTCTTAATTTTCATCATATTGAGAGCCTTGCCAAGGGTGTTGCCATCAAGTACAACATCTGTAACATATAACCTCACCAGAAACATAATGCCAACAACATTTAAATACAAAACATATTCCAATCAAATATCACTTTCTTTGAGAATAGGTTGCAGAGCAGAACATCAAAGTGGAGTATGTCAACGCTAAGGAATAGAATAAAAATATCTTCACAAATCCCCAAGAAGCATTTAAATATCTTCATAAAAAGATGGTGTAATTTCTCTTGCATCCCAATAGATCACCCCTTTGCTCTTGATATGAAAGGGAGAGAACATGAAGACATGGAGAGTAGCATGATGATAGGTAAAGTAGTAATCATAACAGGGGGAGCAACACCATGACAGGGGGAGCAACATGACTTGAAATTCTCCCATCAATATCAAAAGGGGAGATTGTTGGAGAAATAAATTGCTATTGATGTCAAGGGATGTCCAATTGAAGAAAATAATTGCATAGGCTTAAAACGAACTTCGAGCCCTTTCCAATGAGAACTTTCATGCATCCTAACTCCTTTTTGAAGATAAATTGAATTTACAGTTGAAAAACACCTATTTATTGATCTTTGTCAAGTTGGCTCCCATCCTCAACAGTCATGTAGTTCAATGTGATTGAACTTATATAAATACAAGTCATTCCTCCTCTATTCAACCACCGTCTTGGTCAAGCAAGAATGAAGAGTATTCAAACCCATGGAAGAAGGAGACAGTTCATATCTCATGAACCTAAGAGAAAAGTGAAGGAAAGGTTTCTTGATTGCTTGGTTAATTATTGGTTTTCATTCTAGTCAATTTATTTGGAAAATTCTAGAGCTATTTTTGTCCTTCTTTTTTGCCTTATCACATATTTTTTTATTTATGGTATCATTGGATGTGCTCTAAGCCTAAAAATTTGTAGGGAGGCTTGGAAACATGTATTCCATAATACCCAGAAATAGTTTTGGGAAATTCCACCCAAAGATTGTTTTATTAAAATAATTAATTATTTTTAATGGGTGCCTAAGAGACAGGCTATGTTTGGGATATCATAGAGACAGGAAACAAGTAATATTCTGATTCCTTACTAATTGAGTCGCTTGGCTATAGAAAGAAAATCATAAAAAAGTAAGTAATATGATATCTAAATGGCAGAAAAGTAATCAAGCAAGACAAAACTTGAAAGAAGTGACAATGCTGGAATTAAACTTAATAAATAAAAATCAGTAGAAAGGACAAGATGATCTCATGTCATTAGCTATCAAAAACATGTAAATGTGCCCGAGCTGCCTACAAAAACCTGTAAAAGAAACACTGATCAGCTTAACAGTTATGAAGAGAACATGAAATATGGACAGTGATGAACATTATAATAGCATAAAATATATACAAGTAATGACTACAAAAAGCAGTAAACAAAAGCAAGTAAGAAACTAGACAAGCTTTGGTGTACAGGGACCCTTTGTCACCTCAGCCAGCCAACTACTTAATCACAAATTGGATTTAGGAACGCTGTCTTCTCATATATTGAATTGCAGAAATAAAGTAAAGGAAAATATAGCACAGTGTGATGAAACAACAGTCAAAATTATAACTTCCAGACTAACTGTTCAGCGTATATCAATGCGTTATTTATAAGTGCAAATGCTAATAACTAATTCCTAGATTTGTGCTACCAAGAGACACGTAAATCTCCACGGCTTGAGATTTAGCGTGATGGTCATTACAGCAGTTGAGTCCATGGAGTGGTGGCTGATTGATTCGATTTGCAGGTTGGTCGACAGTTGTGCCAGTACCTCCAAGAATGAAGGATCGTGCCATGCAATCCTTCACGTGTGCCAAAACAGATCCGTGCCACCACCAAATGCCTCAATTGGCCCTTCCTTTGACTGTCGTTGACCATGACTGTTTACGAGTGATTTGGCTGATCTGAGAGGACACACTCCATGTACACGTCACCTGCATCCTGCCCATGTGGCTGGTTTCTCCATTGGACACCTGTAGCATAGCTTTTGACAAAATGGCTGCGGAAAGTGACAAGTTTCCGTAGCTGTTGAACAAAAAATCTAAACCAAACAACAGTCAGAAACATAGTTTGGAAACCATTTCATAAGCTCTTTTTAGCCTAATATGCAACGATTTGACAGCTGGGTGGATGAAGTAAATGGAAAAAAAACGTTGAAAGGGTATATAGGGAAGTGCAGGTTTGGGACTCAACACTCCAATAGGTCAATGACATATAGGACAGGGAAAATGAAAAGTACAAGCAGTGTCATGATCAGCATCAGGTGCCATACAAGTTCTAGGTTGGCAACAAAGTATGGTTACATTTGTAGAAGGACCGCCTCACTAGGCCACACCACAAGCTTTGCCTACTCTGATATGGGCCTTACACCATCACTAAGGTTATAGGGGACAATATTTTCGAGCTCAACATTCCATCTCCTTGGCCTACACCCAGTATCCAATGTGGACCGATTGTCGCCATACTTTGCCCCATTATTGGACACATCTGACGTTGTTGAGTAGTTGACACCAATAAAGCTCAACCCAAGTTTTATCAAACAACCCACAACTAATAGGATCATGGAAACACAGATCATGAACACTCGCCAGAAGAGGATCCATCTATATTGAGTTGTCAAAGAAGGCCAACTCCTTCACTAGGGAAAGTGGCTCACCAAGGACCAGATTCAACAAAAATTTCCTCACCTCATGGAGGATTTACACACAATGGGGACCATTGCTTCCTATGGGGCAAGACTGATCCAGGTGGATATTGGTGGTCACCCTCCTATTCCACCTAGACCTTCAGTCTGTTTCATCAATTTCCTTGATTATAGTAGCATATACTATTTTTAGCAGTTTTTCGGGTCTCGAACTTTCAGAATTGTTTTGACCCCTTAAACGATGTCTTTTTGAGGTTCGATGCAGGCCTGTAGCTATAGGCAAGAGTCTGTCACAAATATTGTATTACTCGGAGATATCTTTCTAATAAGGTATTGTACACACCAAACGGATATCATATGACCAAGTTATGACCCTGGTAAGTTGGTTGCCCAACTAACCCCAATGGGGCCCACAAACTCTTGGTGTTCCATCTCCTAGGGTTAGGATTTTGGTTGTTTAGGGTTTCCCTTTGTTGTTTAATAATAAAAAGGCCCTTGATCCTCATTGTAAAACATTTTAGAGGAATCTAGTTGCCACATCTCTTCTTAGAGATAAGCTACCATCGCATGAGCTAGTTTATTTCCATTATGTATGTAAGCATATTTCAGTTCTTTGATGTTAATGAAATGAAGTTTTATTTCTGTTGCATCTCCATGTTTATGTTTATATCTGTGTTCCATTGCATTCTTGCATAAGTCTAGAACAATCCTTTTCTAGAAACTCTACACCTTTCCAGTGGAAGTTGAAGACCCATCCATGTTAACATATCAATGAAGCGGTGAGAAACCCCCTCACACCCCTTTCATCGATAAGGCTTCTAAGCGGAGGGTCTTTTCTACATAGGAAAAATGGGTGCTCTTTCCATTAAGTTTTGATACAATATTAGGGTCACCTCAAAATCCTCCTAGTTTTTATCAAGAAGTACCGAAATAACATGGGAGGAAGGATGAAGAAGCCCAAAAGCATTTGAACCAATTCAAACTTTTCATAGTTGGAAGAGGATTAGAAGATGTAGTCATCACTATGTTTGGTCACACTTTTCAAGAAGATGTTAATGTCTGGTTCCAATCCTTGGAGCCTACCTCTATTTCCTCTTGGGATGAGGTCATTGCTAAATACAAAAAAAGATGGGCCAAAGAACAAGATGTGGTTGAACTATACAAAGACTTCCTCTCCAGCAAAAAAGAAGAAGGATAACCTATTAGAGAATTGAAACAAAGGTTCAACACCCATTTATATATGATCCTTGCCAATCTTAAACCTTCGAAATAAGTTATTCTCACAACCTACCTTAAGGCATTTACTGGGAACATAGAATACGTTGTAAGGAATACAAATCATGCTAGTGTCTATCAAGCCCAAAATATTATCTTTGAACTTGATAAAGCTATGAAGGAAACCACGATCAACATGGGGCATTTTGATGATCAAATTGACCCCACGATTGTGGTCCAAAACAAAGATGAAACATCTCCTAGTAAAGACCTTGTGTGTTAAGTTATGGTATGTTCTATGCTTATAACAATTTACTTCTTTTTCTTATTATATTCCACAGATTAGAAATCGCATGTACATAAATTAAAGTGCAGATAGAACATTAAACGATCGACAGAAAAATGCCAAGACAAGAGACACAAGATGTGACGGCTAGCCAGGGACAAAACCCACAGTGTGTGGGGAAACCCTTTGATCAAATATTCTTTTATCTTTAATAATTTAGCAGAGAGAAATAGTACAATAAATCTGATTTATATCAGTAGTAGAAAACCCTAGATCAGCAACATCAGCATTAGCAACTTCATCATCAAACTAGGGCAGACGATATATCATAAACCGACTGTCGGATCGGCTTGATTCCACCACCAAAAGTTGCGGCTTCCAGAGGAGTTTCAGATGAACCTATAGTGTATTTTAGATGAGGAGATCTTCTAGTCCATGCAGGTCAAACTTCACTTCTACAATTGCAGCTTAAGTTTCAGCAGCTTCCTTCAAACTAGGGCAGTCGATATCTTACAAACCATCCGTCGAATTGACTTGATTCCACCACCAAAATTTGTGGCTTTCAGAGGAGGTTCAAATGAACCTACAACATAGTTCAAATGAGGAGATTTTCTGGTCCACATAGGTAAAAATTCGCTTCTGCAGTTGTAGCTTCAGTTTCAGTAGCTTCTGGCTTCACATGTGTGAGGGAGAGACCCTTTTCTGCGCAGTAGAGAAGAGACTCTTTTCTACGCAGTAGAGAGAGAGAGATGTGATGAGATGAGTGAGTGCAAATGAGGAAAATTCCTCTTGTATTTATACACAAATGATGATGTTTGAATAGATGCGATTGTTGGGCTTCTGAGCCTGCATGAGTTGTAGGTCAGCTTGATAATAATTCCAAAATCAAAATAAATTTATATCTCCATGAATACTTATCAGAATCAGATGATCTTTAGATCAATCCTACACCTCTCGATGAGAGGAATCTAATGAACATATTGTCAGCTATGAATAAGATGACCCACATGAATTTTGGTCCTAGTTGCCAATTTTAACACTTCCTCTCAACTAGGGAGAACTTCATCTACAATCTATCTATCGATCATTACTATTCATCCATCAAATGCACTGCTTTGTACAGCTTGACCCTTACCCTGCTTTTCTCTATTCTGCCTATTCTACTTTGTCCCGTTCTGCCCTGCACTGATCTATATGGCTCTGCTCTGTTATGTTATGCTCTGCTTTGTTCTGTTCTGCTCAGCTTTTGTCCAAATTATGAAGAAGAAGAAATGATCGAGGATGTATCATACTGACTCAAAGTCAATCTCAGAGTATGTACCACTGGTCCCAGACCAATCTCAACCAACCCGAAGTTAGTGTCATAGTGAGTACAACTCCTACCACTAGTCCAGACCAGTAACATCCTCCACTGACTCAAAGTCAGACTCAGAGTGCGTACCACTGGTCCCAGACCAGTAACAATTGACCCGAAGTCAGTGTCATAGAATGTGCCACTCCTACCACTGGTCCCAGATTAGAATCATTGATCCCAAATCAATGGAGGTCATCCTAGCATAGGGAGTATGGTACATACAATGATGCATCCATCAGTACTACTATGGTCCCTAACTTCATTTCCCTGCTCATTAATAAGATGAGAGGTACTTCCCATGAGTCCCAAACTGCATGGGTAGGATGCCTCAACAGGAGAACTAATCAATCCTATCCTCACAAGAGAACACAATAATCCTGCTACAATCACCATGGAGAACACATCAATCCAGGCCTCACAAGAGAACACATCAATCTTGCTACAATCGCCATGGAGAACACATCAATCCAAGCCTCACAGGAGAACTAATCATCCTGCTACACAAGAGAGAAAATCATCCTGTTCCACAAGAGAGCGAATCATCTTGTCCCACAAGAGAGAGAATCATCTTGTTCCAATGCGCACCACCAGGGCAGGGTGAGTCACCCTATGGTTGTATGTTTCTCCAGTAAGAACCACAAGCCCTCAGAGCTCCTAGAGCTCAATGTATGCAATATGCAGGACCCTTGTACAAGGGTTTCTTGATGACTCCAAGTCGTTTGGGAAAATCACAGGTTAGATCTTTCCTTGAGGCTTTGACAAGGTGTATCGAACTGTACATCATCTTAATGTGATGGAGCCTCATTGCCCATCGACTTACCATATCCCAGACGATGTCTATCTGCTGGAGCAATCGAAGAATACGGGATTCCTTAGTAATCGAATCCCACCTCTGGTTGTTATAGAGAATCACAGTGGTATGTGTTCAAACAGCTCACTGAAGAGCTTTCCCAACCAGACAACTTCATAGGAGATCATACTCGTAGATATGTATCTGGTCTCGGCGATGCTTATGGCAACCGAATTTTGCTTCCTACTCATCCATTATATCGAAGTAGAATAAAGAGAAACAACACTAAAAGTGCTCCAGTGATCCTCCACACTACTTGCCTAAACAACATTCGAATAATCATGCAGTTTCATATTTCCGGGAGTGTATCTCAATCCATGAGAGATTTTGTCCTAATGACATCTCAGAAGATTCTTGGCACCAATCTAGTGAGGCTCAACCAAATATGAGCTCATAATGCTAACTGCAAAACACATGTTCAGACAGAGGTTCACCAAGAACATCAACGTGAATGAGTTTTTGAAACTCAGAGGCATTTTCCAAATGTGGTTCGACATCACTACCATATAACTTTCGAAAGTTAAGATCCTCGAGGTAGTCACAGGCTTGTAGTTCATCATTCCAAATCTTTTCAAAATCTTCACCACATATTTTCCTTGAGATAGGAAAATTTCCCTTGGCTTCTGCCACACTTCAAGTCCTTGGTTCTTCATTTTAAATTCAAAGCCAACTCCCTCTTGCATTTGTGAATGAGGGGGTTTGCACTTGTTAGAAAGAGGTCATCCACATACGGCACCAGTATGAGAGGTTTGTCATCTTCAACCTTAAAGTAAAGGTTAGGATCGGCTTCACTCCTAGTGAATCCCAACTTCATCAAGTAGTTTTCGATCTTCTAATACCATGCTAGGGGTGCTTGCTTTAGTCGATAGAGAGCCTTATTCAACCTACATACATGAGATTTTTGATCATAAATCTCAAATCCTTCGGGTTGCTCCACGTAGACCTCTTCTTTGATCGAACTGTTCAAGAACGCGGTCTTGACATCCATCTGATGTAGGTTCCATCCTTGTGAAGCCGCAAGGGCTATGATCGATCGGATGGTCGTATATTTGACAACGGGTGAAAATATTACGTCATAGCCTATACCTTCCTTCTAGGAAAAACCACAAGCCACAAAATGAGCCTTATATGTTTCCGTACTTCCATCTGTTGCATGCTTTATCTTGTAAATCCATTTAGAAGTAACAATTGTCTTGTCCTGGGGTCTGGGAACTACTTCCCAGACATAATTCTCCATAATGGTCATAGCATCCTTCCATATTTGATGCTTGATGACATCTGAGAATGATCAAGGCTCATTTTGTATGATTGTGCTCATGATGGTCAGGTATCCCTGATACCTGTTAGGTTTCTTACTTTCACGGAAGGTCCCTCAGGGTGCAGCATGTCCTTCAGCATCATCAAGTATCCCCCTAAGCCATGAAGGCCTCTTCCTAGAAGAGGGAGGGTCCATGGGTTCCTCCACATCAGGCATCATCTATCCATAGAGACAGCTTCCACAATCACATGGTTCTTCCTTTCCGCCACAACATTCTACTTAGGGGTATGTGGTGTAGTAGTCTCCCTCTTAATGCCAGCCTCAAATATTCCTGAGTGAACCAACTATAATATATCGAAGGTCTTTCTTTGGCTTGAGGGGAATGGTCCCCTTTTGAGATTTCCTTCTGCACATCATGGACATACACCTTCTTTCTCTACTCGGAATTCGGGCATCCCTGTCACCATTTGTCTTACACCGAGTAGAGCTTTATAGTGAAGGTGGGAAAACCTATGATGCCAAAGTTCTGACTAAAGAGATGTGTCATAAGACATGACACCTAGCAGACATCCATCGACTTGACATAATGAATCAACACAAAATCCAAGAGAAAAAGCATCTTTAACATTATTTTTTCATATGTGTACCTTGCCATCGCTGAAGGTTACCTTGTAAACTTTGTCTTCCATTGCCGAGATGGACACCGGGTTCTTTTTGAGTTCAGGTGCATTTAATACATCCTGGAATTTCTAGCCTTCTTGAATGGTTGTCCTCTTCCTTGATTCCCACTTCTCCTCTTACCTTTGCTATTGAATTTATAATTCCTTTGATTTCCATTAGAGGGATTTTGATCATCGTCCCAGTGTGAGTCCTTTCTATCAGGGAACTTCCCTGCATAGTGACCTACTTTATCGCAAATGTAACATGGTCCTTTTCTTCCACCCTTAGGTCCAACCTTTCCTTTTGATTTAGTCCCGGAATTATTTCTTTTCTTAGCATGAGAAGAAAAAATAGTGGGATGACCTTAGGCATGGGAATTTCTTGCTCTTCTACCCTTTTTTCTTCTTGAATGCATCTAGCCATTAATTCCTTGAAACCAGGAATTATATTATTGTTCAAAAGAGTAGTCTTGAACACGTACCATTCGGATGGTAATCCTCCAAGAGTCATGAGTGCCATTTCTCTGTCAGTAATAATCTCCCCAATAGATAGGAGATCATTCTTGATCTCGGTGATTCTTAAGAAGTATGCTTGCATACTCTCATTTTTACCCTTCTTGATTTTCCTCAATTTATTTCTAAGAAACAAAACTTGATTTGCATCATTAACTTTAAATAAACTCACCAGTCTATTGTAGATTTCCTTGGAGGTGTCCAGTTCAGAGATGTAGGCCACCAAGTGCTTGTCGATAGAGTCCCGGATGATCTTCTTTGTTTTGACTTCTCCATTTTTCCATTTGTTCCAGGTAGCAACGGATGCATTTGATGGAGGCTCAACAATATTGCCTCTTACATGGTCCAACACTCCCTGATCTTCTAGGGTTAGATCGATAGACATCATCCATCCGTGATAGTCAGCTTTGTCACGGAGCTTGTCTTCGGCATGAAAGAGTGTTGATGACCCCATAGTTCTTTTAGGATAGCATTGCCAATCTTCTCTTCGGTGATTGCTCTTGCTCTTGCTAAGGCTTTGTCTTCACCTTAGCTCTGATACCATGTTAATTTATGGTATGTTCTATGATTATAACAGTTTACTTATTTTTCTTATTATATTTCATAGATTAGCAATCACATGTACATAAAGTAAAGTGTGGATAGAACATTAAACGATCGATAGAAAACAAGCCAACACAAGCGACACAAGATGTGGTGGCTAGCCAGGGACAAACCCCACAATGTGTGGGGAAACCCTTTGATCAAATCTTATTTTATCTTCAATAATTAAACATAGAGAAATAGTACAAGAAATCTGATTTATATCATCAGTAGCAAACCCTAGATCAGCATCATCAGCATTAGCGGCTTCATCATCAAACTAGGGCAGATGATATCTCACAAATTGACCATCGGATCGGCTTGATTCCACCATCAAAAGTTGCAGCTTCCAGAGGAGGTTTAGATAAACCTATAGCACAGTTCAGATGAGGAGATGTTCTGGTCCATGCAAGTCAAACTTCACTTATGCAGTTGCAGCTTCAGTTTCAGCAGCTTCCTTCAAACTAGGGCAATCGATATCTTGCAAACTGTCTGTCATATTGACTTGATTCCACCACCAAAATTTGTGGCTTTCAAAGGAGGTTCAGATGAACCTAAAATGTAGTTTAGATGAGGAGATATTCTAGTCCACATAGGTCAAACTTCACTTCTACAGTTGTAGCTTCAGTTTTAGCAGCTTCTGGCTTCACATGTGTGAGGGAGAGACCCTTTTCTGCGCAGTAGAGAAGAGACTCTTTTCTATGCAGTAGAGAGAGAGAGATGTGATGAGATGATTGAGTGAAAATGAGGAAAATTACTCTTTTATTTATACACAAATGATGATATTTGAATAGATGCGACTGTTGGGCTTCTGAGCCTACATGAGTCGTAGGTCGGCTTGATAATAATTCCATAATCAAAATAAATTCATATCTTCATGAATACTTATCGGAATCGGATGATCTTTAGATCAATCCTACACCTCTCAATAATAGGAATCTAATGAACATATTATCAGCTATGAATAAGATGACCCACATGAAGTTTGGTCCTAGTTGTCAATTTTAACATTGTGCTACCAAAGGCTAGTAAAGTGAAGAAAAAAAAGCACAAAGAAAAGCCTCCTGAAATGGTGAATATTGATCCTCCAATAATGCTAAACTTGGGTAAGCATAATCCATTCTACATCACTCTAAATATTGATGAATGTATTCTAAATAATTGCATCATTAATTCCGGATCTCCAACCAACATTATGCCCTTAAGAATAATGCAAGACCTAGGGCTGAATATATAAAGGAAGTACTTGAATAAATGTGTGATTGATTCCAAGGAAGTTGAAGTTCATGGTATGATAAAAGGGAAGGAGGTATGCCTCAAGGCTACCCTCAAAGAAAAATCATCATGAATATAATTGTGATAAAAATTCCTCCCTCATTAGGAATTCTCTTATCCAAGCAATTGGTAGAAGAGTTAAATGTTAGCACAAATGAGGATAGGTATGGTATTCGGGTTCCCATGGGTGAAAATTCTTGTGTCATAATACCTAGACATGATTTCACTAGGCCAATTATCACTCACTCATGGGAGTCTAACAAAGAATTAAGAAAGGAGGATTATGAGTTTGGTGTGTAGAGATTGTATAAGAATGAGCCTAGTATAAGTGTTAAAATTGGCAACTAGGGCCAAAATCCATGTGGGTCATCTTATTTATGGCATCTGATATTGTTCTTGGATTCCTCTCGTCGAGAGGTGTAGTATTGATCTAGCGATCATCTGATTTCAACATGTATTCATGGAGATATGAATTTATTTGTATTTCTTGACAATTTGTCAAGGTCGGCCAGCAAGCTAAAGTGTGTGGCACACCCCCAACTTATCCTCCACGATTCATATAAAAGGAGGAGACCTTATGGCATTATTCCACTCATCTCACCACACATCTTCTCTCTCTCCTTCACATTAGAAGAGCTTCTCTCTCTCACACATGTGGCTGAAAAGGAGGACGCATATTTCTGGTTAGGGAAGACTTGACTTGGGTTGGCCTAGCTACAGGTGGGAATATTAGATAGCATTGACCAGTGTGGAGGCCTTCTTGACTGTGGTTTGGGTTGGGCAACCTCTCCTAGGCTAGCCACATTTTTGTTTAGCCTTTTTTACCAGGTTTGACCACTCTTTGCCTGCGTTGACTGTCAAAGAGCTACCATAGGTTTGACCAGATGTTGACTGCAGTTTGACTAGGTATTGCGTATTGTTTTGGGCTGCCTATGTTTGTTGTTGAAGACCAAGTTCTTGAAGATTGAAATGCGGTCAAATTGGGAGTCGTTTGACCAGATTTGATCGTGTTGATCATTTTTGTATTGTTGGTGATATAAAATCACAGATTTGTGATATTGTACTATCTCTCTCTCTACCGAATTATTGAAGAATATAGAAGAATTGATCAAAGGGTTTCCCCGCACTGGGTTTTGTCCCTGGCTAGCCACCACATCTTGTGTCTCTTGTCTTGGCTTGTCTTTTGTCTATTTATTTATGTTCTATCATCATTTTACTTATATGTTAATGTGATTTCTATACTGAGAATTGACATTGGGCTAATAAGAAGAAATTGAAGTAAATTTCTCTAAGAATAGAACATACATAATTTAACATGCTATCAAAGTTGAGGTGAAGACAAAGCCAAAGAAAGAGAAAGAGAAATCACCGAAGATAGTTGGAAAACGTCTAAAGGCTTCATGGGTTCCTCATCACACTTCCCTGCTGAAGACAAGCTCCGTGAGAAGTTTGACTATCACAGATGGAAAATGTCTCTTGATCTGACATTGGAAGAGCAGGAAGTGTTGGATTATGTGAGAGGCAAAATTACGTAGCTTCCATCAAATGCACTGGCTGCTACAAGGAACAAGTACAGAAAGGGTGAAGTCAAAGCGAAGAAGATCATCTGAGACTCTATTAACAAGCGTCTGGTGGCCTACGTTTCCAAGCTGAAAACCTCCAAGGAGATCTACGATAGACTGATAAAAAATTTTAAAGTTAGTGATGCAAATAAATCACTAAGATCAAGAATGATCTCCTATCAGTTGGAGAAGTCATTTCTGACAGGCAACCAACTATCACTACTCTTAGAGGGCTCCCATCTGAATGGTATGTATTTAGAACCACTGTCCTCAACAATGATCGAATTCCGAGATTTGAGGAATTTATGGCAAGATGCATTAAAGAAGAGACAAGGATGACAGAGCAAGAAATGCCTTCAAAAAAAGGCAACCCTACTGCTTTCTCCTCTCAAGCTAAAAGGAGAAATAATTCTAGCTCTAAATTCAAAGGAAAGGTCGGATCAAAAGGTGGAAGGAATGGAATATGCTTCTCTTGCAATAAATTTGGCCACTATCTGAGGGAGTGTCCAAATAGGAAGGACACATCTCATGACGATGATCAAAATCACTCCTGAACAAATCCAACCACAATTAAAGGAATGGCAAGTTCAATGGAAAAAGAAAGAGGAATGTTGGAAATCAAGGAAGTGGTCAACCCTCCAAGAAAGCAAGGAACTCCAGGTATGAACCAAATGTTGTTAACAATAAGCAAGATGAATATTATCTGAAATTGGCCCTCTCCACTACCTCTCCTCTAGACTCATTAAGCAATTGGCTTATTGATAGTGGTTCCTCAAGGAATTTCACTAGTTACAAGGAAGCTCTCTCTAATCTGATAGAGAAAGAGAAAAACTTGGAGATTATTCTTGGTGATAACTCCACCTATCCCATAATGGGTGTAGGTAATGTTACTCTTCAATTAAATCAGGGTAACATGATCCATTTGCAAGAAGGATTATATGTACCTGATCTCACGAAGTACCTGGTGTCCATTTCAGGAATGGAAGACAAAGGCTACAAGGTGGCCTTCATCGATGGCAAGGTATGTGTGTGGAAAAATAATTTTAAAGATGATTTCACTCTTGGGTTTCGAGTTGACTCTTTATATCAAGTTGGAGGAAGTCCATTTGGAGTCATGTCTTGCGACACATCTCTTTAGTCTAAAGTATGGCACCAGAGGTTTACCCACCTTCATTACAAGGCTCTACCTGATGTGAGACAAATGGTGATAGGGATGCCTAAGTTCAGAATAGAGCATGAAGGTGTATGTATGGGATGTGTCGAAGGAAAGCTCAAAAGGGGACCATTCCCCTCAAGCCATAGCAATACCTCTGATATTTTGTAGTTGGTTCACTCTGACATATCTGGTATGATGCTCATGAACTCTTTGGGAGGATATTTATATTATCTCACTTTTACATATGGCTATTCTCGCAATACTTGGATATACTTCTTGAAAAATAAGGATGAAGTGTTCTCCTAGTTCTGTCACTTCAAAGACTTGATTAAGAATCAAATCAAGAAGAGGATCAGGATCTTAAGGACTGATAATGGGTCTGAGTATGAATCCAATGAGTTCCATGACTTTTGCAAAGAGGCTAGCATTAAGAGGAAGACCACAATACCATACACTCTTGAGCAGAATGTTGTGGTGGAAAGTAAGAATTATACGATTATGGAAGCTATTCGTGCCATGCTCCATGATCAAAGGCCTCCAAAGTTTCTATGGGTTGAAGCCGTGTATACTGTTGTATATGATAAAAACCAATGTCCTCATCAAGCATTGGATTCCAAGACTCCCAAAGAGATGTTTACTGGTAAGAAATCTGATGTCTCTCATTTTAGAATTTTTGGAAGTCCTGTATATTTTCATGTGTTGAAAGAGAAAAGGAGTAAATTGGGTGCATCTAGAAAGAAGGGAATCTTTGTGGCCTATATCGAAAATTCTAAGGGCTATAGAATCTGTGTGGTTTTTCAAAGGGAAGTCGATATTAGTCATGATGTCACCTTTGATGAATATATGGATCTTAGCAAGGTTGACAATATTCCTATTCTAAGGAAAACCAAAGAAGACGTCAGGAAGTCGGATGAGAAGGAAAATGAGATGATGCCCGATGTGGAAGAACCTATGGATCTCATTGATCCCCCTCCGCAAGAGCCTTCCTCTTCTAGGAAGAGGCCCTCATGGCTTAGGGGGGAACTTGATGATGTTGAAGGACACATTGCACCCAGAGGGACTTTCTGTGAAAGTAAGAAGCCGACCAGGTATCAGGGATACTTGACCATTATGAGAACCATCATTCAAAATGAGCCTTCATCATTCGAAGAAGTCGTGAAGCATCAAGTATGGAAGGATGCTATGAATGAGGAATACAATTCCATAATGAAGAACGATGTCTGGGATGTGGTCCCTAGACCCCAGGACAAAACAGTTGTCACCTCTAAGTGGCTTTACAAAATAAAGCATGGATCTAATGAGAGTGCTAAAAAGTATAAGGCTCGCTTTGTTGCTCAAGGCTTCTCTCAAAAAGAAGGTGTAGATTATGACAATATATTTGCACCTGTTGCCTGATACACCACCATCCACTCGATCATAGCCCTTGCTACTTCGCAAGGATGGAACCTACATCAAATGGATGTCAAGACCACGTTCTTGCATGGTTCGATTAAAGAGTAAGTCTATTTGGAACAACCCGAGGGGTTTGAGATTCATAATCGGGAATCTCACGTATGCAGTGTGAAGAAAGCCCTTTATGAGCTGAAGCAAGCACGCCAAGCTTGGTATGAGAGGATTGATAGCTACTTGATGAAGTTGGGATTCACTAGGAGTGAAGTCGATCCAAACCTTTACTTTAAGGCTGAGGATGATAAGCCTCTCACATCGGTGTTGTATGTTGACAACCCATTTATAACAGGGGTAGACCCTCTCATTCACAAATGTAAGAAGGAGTTGGCTTTCGAATTTGGATGAAGGACCTAGGACTGATGCATTATTTGCTAGGGCTGGAGGTCTGGCAGAAGCCAGGAGAGATTTTCCTATCTCAAGGAAAATATGTGGTGAAGATATTGAAGAGATTCGGTATGGTGGAATGCAAGCCAGTGACTACCCCGATGGAGCTTAACTTCAAGAATTTATGCAATAGTGATGCCAGACCTACTTTGGGAAATGTTACTAAGTATCGTCAACTCATAAGATCATTTATGTTCTTGGTGAACTCCCGTTCAGATATATGTTTTGTAATCAACACGTTGAGCCAATATATGGTTGAGCCTCATCACTCACATTGGATTGGTGTCAAGAATATTCTGAGATATCTTTGAGGCACAATCACTCATGGATTGAGATACACTGTCGGAGATGTGAGGCTACATGGATATTCCGATGTTGATTGGGTAGGAAGTGTGGTGGACCGAAAGAGCACTTATGGGTGTTGTTTCTCTTTAGGTTCTGCCTCGATCTCCTAGATGAGCAAGAAGCAGAAGTCAGTGGCTTTGAGCACCACTGAGGTAGAGTACATTGTTGTGACTATGGCCTCCTGTGAGGTTCTCTGGTTGAGGAAGCTCTTCAGTGGGTTGTTTGAACATACATTGGATACTACTGTGATCCTCTATGAAAACCAGAGTGGGATTCGTTTATCCAAGAATCTCATATTTCATTATCGCTCCAAGCACATCAATATCAAGTACCACTTTATATGGAATATGGTACAGTGAGGAGCAATAAGGCTCCATCATATCGGGACAGATGAGCAGATTGTCGACATTCTAACGAAGCCCCTGGGAAAGGTCAAATTCTTGAGTTTCCGTGAATGACTAAGAGTCATTGAGAGACCTCTTATGAGGGTCATGTATGATGCATACATTGAGCTCTGGGACCTCCAGGGGGCTTGGGGTACTTCTTGGAGCGACGAGCGACCATAGGGCGACTCACCCTCCCCTAGTGGTGTGCTGTGTACAGGGTGAATGGTTCAACCTTCCCCTGTGATATCGCATGGCGACATGTAGGTAGGGTGAGTGGTTCATCCTTCTCCTACTGAGACATCCTACCCATGCAATTTGGGACTGATGGGAAGTACCTCTCATCTAGCCAATGAGTAGGGAAATGAGGATAGGGACCATAGTAGTACCGATGGATGCATCGTGTATCTATCGTACTCCCTATGCTAGGATGATATTGATCTGGGATCAATTAGAATTGACTTCGAGTCAGTAATATTGATATAACTCACTCTCTTTTGGAACTTGTCTGGGATCAATAAGAGTGGTATGACACACTTTCTTCATTGGGACTGACTTTGGGTCAATAATAGTGATATTGGGCACTCTATTTTATCTGGGATTGACTTCGTGTCAGTAGAGGATGGTATGATACATCCTCGATCATTTCTTCTTCTTCATAGTTTGGCAGAGCAAAGCAAAGCTGAGCTGAGCAGTGCAAGGCAGTGCATTTTATGGCAAAGATAGTATTGACAGATAGATGGATTAGCATATGGAGTTATCCCTAGTTGATAGGGAGTGTTTCCTTTCCCTGGAAAGAAAAGAGAAGGTGAAGAATGTTTCTAGTAAGGGATAAGGCTCAAAAGGAGAAAAGAAGAATAAAGACCTAAGTAAGGTCAATTTTCAGTTACAGTCAACATGGAAACTATGTTAGCCAATGTCCAAATTGAAATAAGGGAGAAAAGAAAGGGAAGCAGACAATAGCTTCGGCAAACATTGAGGCTTTGTCTTCTCGGATGGAAGATGAATTGGCTCTCATAACTTTCCTCTATAGCTCCACATCCATAGGCGTATGGTATATCAATAGTGGAGTGTCAATGCATATTAAGAGAGTTAGAGAATATTTATCCAATTATGAGGAAGAGGAGATGGACTTCCAGATATATATGGGAAACAAGACTAAATTTACTACATTTGGGGGAGGAACCATCAACATTTATAGGGATTCAAGCAAGAGAAACAATGTTATAGATGTGTTGCATGTGCCAATTTTAGGCATGAACTTGATTTTAGTTCTGCACTATAGGACAAAGGTTATTATGTCTATTTTATGGGGCAAGAGGTGTACATCAAACACCAAAGTTGGAAGAAGGTCAAACAGATTAGGGTTAGGAGTAACAAGTTATACAAGTTGCATTTCGTCTCTCTAAAGGCACTTATTAGCAACACTAGTAGCAGAGACATGGGAGAGATGTGGCATAGGAGGATGGGACACTTATATCGTGGAGCACTCAAGTTGCTCAGGGAGACCTTAACAGGAGTTCCAGAATTAAGCATGAAACATGATGATGTGTGCAAAGGGTGTGTGCTTGGGAAATTTGTGAAAGAAACATTCCTAAGGAGTGATAGTAGAGCCAGTGATATACTTTAGTTGATACACCCAAATATTTGTCACATGTTTTCTACTAGATCTCTTAGGGGTTATGAATATTTTGTAACCTTCATCAACGACTTATCTAGGAAACTTGGATTTATTTCTTAAAGACAAAGGACGAGGACTTCAGTCGCTTCCAAGAGTTCAAGCCTCTTGTGGAGAACATGACAAGTAAAAATATCAAGGTGCTTTGGATATATAATGGAGGCAAGTGTATAGATAAGGCCTTCATAGGGCTCTATGTTAAGGAGGGTATTAGGAGAGAGTGGAAAGATCCATACAACCCACAATAGAATGGGGTTGCAGATTGTAAGAATGGTACTATAGTTGGGGAAGTGAGGTTGATGTTATATGACTAGCATATGCCTAAGTTTCTATGGGCAAAGGCATGTAGCACAATAGTGTACATACATAACAAAGTTACTCAAAGCGATTTGGGGAATATGAAACGATAGGATGCCTTTAGATGGAAGAAGCCAGAGGTTGGACACTTCATAATCTTTGGCAATATATCTTATTGTCACATTCTAGATGATAAATGTACCAAGTTGGATTAGACCGCAAAGAAGGGATATTTTGTTGGATACAAAAAATGTCCAAGGCATATAGGATCTACATTCCTAGTAGCAGGAGGATCATCATGAGATAGGATGTCAAGTTCCAAGGCTTGAGAAAACCTTCAAAATATCTTATGAGTTGCCAGAAAATTATCAGAGTGGACTAGCAGAAGCTCCAAGAGTTGAGAAGTAGCCACATGGATAGAAAATCACAAGTACTATTACTAGTAGGAGCACTAGCTCAGGTGCAAGTAGTCCAGTGAGTTCACAATAGATGGATCAGTAAGGGTGGGATGAGGAGTAAGAATCTCCATACACCACCAGCGGAAGAAGAAATAGGGAGGTGCTTTAGACACTGAAGGATATGCAAGAGTTCATTAAAGCTCCTAGGCAAGCACTAGAGAGTGCAGATAGCCATACAGGTATAAGGCATTAGTGATAGAGGTCATTGATAGAGAGCTTTCCAACTATCAGACGGTTCCACAACTTCAGGTGTGGCAGGATGCAATAGTGGATTACAACTCCATAGTGATGTAGGTTGTGCCTTGATCCAGGGATCTTTTGCTTATAGATGTATGGAAAGAATCACATGTGAAAATTGCAGCTTAACACAGAAATTTAATGTCCACTCAAGAAAGAAGAAGGAACACATAAATGGCATGAAAAGAAGACAACAAGACCTGATAACGGAGTTTGTCCAACTTGGACTATGTCTCCGGGCCCTGCTCGAACAAAGGGGAGGCCTTCATTCATTAAATGGCATGAAAAGAAGAGAATACAATCATCAGTTACATAAAAGGAGTATTATACCTCCATTCTAGAAAATGCCTAAGAAAAAGAGAACTCATATGGGGAAATTGATAGCACCACTGTGTTCGTGGCGTCGAGAGGGGTAGAAACCATATAAAATTTGCCCAATTCAGACAAAATGACCTCTCGCCCTTTCCTGCAAGCTCTGCCTCGAACTGCGTGCCAAAAAAATCCTCTCCCCTTGAACTTTTCCATGCTCATCAAGTTTTATAATCATGTATTTGTTACAAGTGTGATTAAATCGGGTGTCGGCTTTGTTTATAATAGAAGCCAATCAACAAAAACCCTGAAATAGTTATTTTCTACTCAAAAGCGATAATGCATAGAAAACACTGAAAAAACTAAAATCCTGGACTTCAAATTTCCTTAAATTGGGATTATAGACCCATCGGGTCCGGTCCTCCATATCGCATTCAGCATATCACTAGTTCAATAGTCTTGTTAGCGAGGGATTGCCAACCTCCGATCGCCTATATCGCTGATATCGGCATATCGCATCGGCCCTATTGGATCGACATATCGCATCGTTGTTGGCTCAAGGGTCCTGGTCCTTAGCTATGTCAATCGCTGATCGGCTGATCACTTTGATCGTTGATATTGCAATCGCAAGTCGGTGCTGCCCAGTTTCAATATCGAGTGCCTGAAATCACCAATATCGGCCATCACTTGCCTCCGATTGCGATTTAGTCAAAGATTGCTAATCGGGGGTTCCACTGCACCTACTTAATCCTTCCCCTTGACTTCTCTGATTGTGATTTTCCTTTTAAAGGCTTAAAGCCATTTTTTAGTGAAAATGCCTCCTTTTTTAAAGGGACAAGGTAATCCTCTTTTTGCCATAATTTCATCATCCAGACTCAGATTGGAGTGTCGTTCACACCATTGGAATCAGGGTGATGAGCACTTCGATCTGATGTGCAGATACTTTCTTTTTTGACACTTTGAATTTTGATATTTTCCACTATGTCTAAAGATCCACCTAGATCATGCCTAGACCAATGTATAGGTCAGTAGTTGGCTCTCGATGGATCTATAAGATCAAGTATGTTGCAGATGGCGTCATGGAGAAATATAAGGTGGGGTTCATGGCCAAGGATATATGCAAAAGGAAGGCATTGAGTAGGAGGAGACTTTCACTCCAGTGGTGAGATACACTTCTATTAGGGTCGTGATACATCTAGCAGTGTAGATGGGATGGTAGATTTTTCAGATGGATGTCAAAATTTTCACCTCTTCATATACTTGAAATTTTCACTTTTTGACCATAATCAATATAAAGTATGGTTTTTATAGTAATAAATGATGGATGAATAAAGTTGGTTAAATATATGAGTTATGTTTTATTTTTCATGTTTTAATTCATAATAAATGTGCATGTTTTAGACTAACTCTAGCAGAATGAGTTTATATGAGGATTTCTTCCCTAAAACATTTGAGGATAATAAGGGATATTGTTTCCTCACCTTCCTATAGGCATTGATAGTCCTTCAAAACACCTCCAATTCACTCATGCAAGCTGCAACAACTAGGAAACAAAATATGTTCGGAAAAATGGTTCCTAGAACTGTAGGGCATTAATTCTAGGGCTTTGGGAAGCATAGCCTTTCAATCAAGGGACGATTAGAGGTTGAGTTGATATTAGCCCTTTTTATAAAAATAACCAAAGGAAACCCATGAAAAGTTAGTCTTTTTGATAGTCAAGTATTCAAAGAACTTGGATCTTCATATTTTATAACCCTATTTTCAATGATATGATAATGGAAAAGTGTTTTTTTTCCAACTGGTTGTTATTAGTTATTTATAGGTTCTTTTTTAGGAGTTTAGGTAGGGCCCACCCAATAATACTCTAGAGGACCTCCTCTTCCTTTATTTATGTCATTATAGTCATTGTAGTTTCCTTCACTTGTATCAAAGATAATGCACGGTTAGCAATTTGTTTCCTATAACACCTTTGTAGCAACATTTCTTTTATAATAAAAACAATTTGTAACTAGCTTCATTAAATAGTACTTGCATTTGATGGTTGTTATGGTATTCTACACTTACTATAGCCATTTCCAATTTCATTTATAGCTTTCTATAGCACTATCTATATACCTGTATAATTTCTTATAACAGCACCTAATTTCTGTAGAATTGTTTCCAATTATGTTTTATTTCATTTGTAAACTTTGGTAAGAATCAAAATGACTGTATTGGACCATGAGCTACTTAACTTCACTTCATAACGGATTTATTTGATTTCTTATGTTTTAGTTCAATTTTATGCAGTAGAATAGATTGTAAGTAGGGTTTTTTCTGGTTTGCATAGGTAATTGCAACTTGATTTATACCATGATTATCTATTTGTTTTAACCTAACAACTCATATTAGCTCACCTAGATTTGCAACTTTACAATATGATTCTTATGTATTTTTACCCTAGAATTCCACTAATAGGAAAACCAAGGATTGTTCACAGAGTTACATATGCCTTTGAACTTTGCTTTTTGTTCTTTCCTTCAGACAATGTACAACTTTTCTATAAATTTCAAATCTTCTATGATTGCTTACTTGTTAGTTGTCACTCTAATTTATCAAGTAATTTAAGATGGTACATGGAATAATTAGATTACACATGTTGAGTTTGCATACATAATGCACGGTACATCTTGAGTTTGTATGAATCTTAGATTGACATTAAAAGTGTCAAGTTGAGAGGTGTACTATTATTGCTATTATTCTGAGGGCTGCCACTTTGTAATGCTCCATCCACCTTCCAAAGCCTCATGAACAATATATCCAAACCTTTCCTACATAGGTTTTTGTTGGTCTTCTTCGATGATATCTTAATATACAATAAATAATGGGAATCATAGAAAGATCATGTTGATAAATCCTGGCAACTCTTGAGAGACAACCAATTATTCATGAAGCACTCCAAATATGCTTTTTGGGCTCCTAAGATTGACTATTTAGGTCACACTGCAAGTCAAAAATGAGTATGAGTTTATCCCAATAAAGTGGAAGCTATTGTAGAATTGAGGCTTCTGTGATCCATCATAGTTGTTAAGAAGAGCTTCTGCGTAAATCACATGAAAGAGTTTTTGTCGACGCGTTTCGAACCAACTAGTGTGGTTCATCGTCAGGACGATGAACCACACTAGTTGGTTCGAAACGCGTCGACAAAAACTCTTTCATGTGATTTACGCAGAAGCTCTTCTTAACAAAAGTGGAAGCTATGCACAATTGGCCCCATCCCAAAACACTAAGAGCTTGAAGGTATTCTTAAGAATTACAAGCTACTATAGGAAATTCATGCAAAATTATGGAAAATTTATATCACCCTTGATGTCACTCCTTAAAATTGAGTGTCTTTGTTTGCAAAAAGGAAGAAACATAGTAATTCACTTATTTAAAGGATGTCATGTGCAAAACTCTAATATTTAATAAGAATATTTTCTTGGATTGTGATGCCTCAAGTAGAGGTCTAGGAGCAGTATTGTTGCAAGAAGGACGCACCTTGGCATTCAGCAATAAGCAATTGTGTGATTTTAAATTGGGGAAATTTACCAATTCACCATGGGAACAAAATGGGAAAATCCACATAAGAGAAGAAAATTATGGCTATCCTTCATGCAATGTAGAAGAGTCAGTGATCATATCTCATAGGGAAGCATTTTCAAATCAAAACTAACCAACATATTTTGAACTACTTCCTCGAGCAATGGTTGTCACCACAATGGAAACATAAATGGGTCATCAAGATGTTGGGGAATGATTATGAGATCATATAAAAGAATAGTAAAGAAAGTGTTATGGTTGATGTTTTATCAAAACAAGCTAAGGAGGATGGACCACCTCTTGCTTTATCATTACCAAGTCTAGCATGGATTGAGGAAGCTGATAGGGCATGGCTAGTAAACAGTACTTTAAGATAGCTTGTCCAATCAATGTTATCAAAACTAGACAAGCCATCAAACCAATCGACCCTAAAACTAGGAACTAGACCAAAATCAATTAAACGAAATGATCAAACAATACGTAAAATATTCAGATGTGAAGTTCTTTGATATTTTTGCTAGTTGTTTCTAATCACAAGTTCCACTCTCTTTGATTCCCTTGGGGCGAAGCCCCATAATTAGGGTCGACGGTTTACCCAGTTGTTGACGGTGCTAGACCCACCAACATTGAGGGGATCTCCCCAATATGAAGTCCCAACTAGACCTCACACCGTTTGGTGTAGGAGTCCCATCCAGTACGATGGCTCGGTTTCCATTATCTTAGAGATTTGTCATAGCTCTTGTTATTCAACACATGAGAGTGTTATGCTTGTATCTTCAAAAATCGAGGTGAGTATGCCTAGTGAGTGCGTAATGTAACTTTGTGTTTGGGTTCTCTTATTGTAAGGGAGAGGGTAAAAGTGAGCCTCTATATGAGAGGTAGTAGTACCACCCAAGGAGAGACACACGCGAAACAAAAAGGGTTTGACCAGCATCCAGCATAATAGTCCACAACAAATGCGACAATCATTAAAACCAAAGTGCAAGGGAAAACACATACACCATCTAGTAGAGTAGTCCGCATGGAGGTGATAGTCGTTATAACCAAGAGAACAAGAATGGTATGTCTAATTTCCGGTGGAGTAGTTCACATGGACGAGATAGCAGTGATAAACAATACAACACATCTTCAACAATGTAAGTACTAAAATAAAGTATTTCAACTATCTTAGTACAGGTTAAGCAAACATGCATTACAAATGTTTAAAGAGTAGTCTTACAAACATCTACAAAACATGCGTGAAAACGTGCTGGCCAGAAACAGGCTTCTGAATTAAGAAAAATTCCCAAGACACATCTGTACACCATACATCACTGGTCTGATTAGTGGGACATTGCAACCACTCCTCAAAGAAAAGAATATAGACTCTCAAGGTTATGTGGGAGGAGCCAAGGTGAAAAGTCCTTGCTCATACAATGGGAGGGGTATATATAGCCAAGGGTGATGCTTGACCCTTGTGACTCTTGGACTACCCTCGTGACTGTTAAAATTCCCATGACTTTTCAACTGACATGACTCTTCAACTTCTATGTGCATCCATTGGACTTCACTTTACATTACATTCAGTTACAATGGATATGGCCCATAATAGTGATGTGGCCGAGATAGCTCATGACACAACTCAACATGACACTACTGATATTGACTGTGGTGTCCATGTCAAGTTGTTGCAATGATAAGTGATGGATGTACTCTTGGTGTGATTTGTCTTCTCCTCTGCATGGCATAGCGTTGTGGGGTCTTCGATGGCCTTGGTATTGCTTAATGGTTCAATGCATGTGTTCCCTTTTCTTGTTGTTTTATATGCTTGGTACATATGTCTAGCTGCAAGCAAGTCTTCTAGCATGTGCGCTCCTTCTTTATCTCGTTCATTGTCTCGCCATGATCTACCAGTGTACTTTTCCCTGCAATTCACTCATGACGAGATGATATCAAATCCAAAACCTCCTAGTCTACCATGATGCATTGTTCTTGTGTTCTGGGTGACAGGGAGGGGGGACAACTCATTGAGACAGCGTAGAGCGAAGCTCAGGATGGAATGAGGCATTCCAGGAGGACAAACTGCACTACTGGGAAAAATAGCATAGTGATCACTAGGAGGTAGAATTGCGCAATGAGATTCACCAGTGTTAACTGCAAGGTGGGACCCTAAGGGAGGAAACTTTTGCACAGTTTTACAGGGAAGATATAGCGTGCTACAGAGGGACTGTTGGGTAGTTTTGCACAGTTTCCAAAGGGAGGACAGAGTATGGCTGCAAAGGGACTTCTTGTCATGACTGCGTAATTTCTAGATGGAAAAAAAAGTAGTGTTGCAGAGGGACCTGTTGAACATGACTATGAAATTTATGGGAATATTGCAGGACAAGCAGGAGGGGAACTGCCAGACATGTCTACGCAATTTCTGGAGTCAAGGAAGAGCAAGGCAGCAAGGTTCATCTAGGAAACTCTACACAATTTTGGGGAATAGTACAGAGAAAGGAATCAGATGAATAGTTGGGCATGTCTGCACAATTTTGGGGAATAGTGCAGACCCAGGTCTCAGAGAAATGTAGGCTTCCAGTGGGAAACGAGGAGGGTTGATGACTGTGCTTGAGAAATGTGTAGTTCAGTTGGACATGGAGGTAGTTTCTTCAAAATTCTGGGAGGCAGACAAGCTTCTCACCTCCATGATTGCACAGTGCAGCTGACCTAGAGGACAACCTCAAGAACTGCACAATTCTGAGTAGCAGATTAGGTTCATTGAGGGTTGAGACTGCATAGTGCAACTTAGCTGGGATCTGGTGGAAGAGGGTTGTTTAGTTGGGTAGATTTTTAGGAAAATGGCTAAGTTTCAAAAGAAAGGAAACGTGTGCACACTAACATTGTGAACATACAATTAGCATACTCAACGACGAGACAACATAGACCACCACGACAACAAGACAAAACATACCCTCAGTGAGACTGTCTTGGAGTTGAGAGCGACAAGTGCAACACTTGTGATAGACCTTCGGACGACCGTGACGACACTTGCGTGATAGTGCTTACAAATTTATGTGTGGGTAGGATGGATGTTTACATAGCAAAGACAACCCAAACACACAAAGACATACCTTCAAACTCACCAAAATAAGATCACAAGCATGACAAAGCAATCAACATGCCAAAAGATGACTGTTGGTCAAACAAGTAAAAAGGCGAAAATATATCACAAGACCTCATGGGGTAAGCTCGAGTGTTTGAAGCCATCAAAGGAAAAACCAAGGAAGGCTATGAAATTTGGATGCAAGCCAAAATTTTGGAGGGTGTTGCAGCCACTACAACACTTGGTGACACACTGGTTGAATATTAGCTTCTCTGTTTTGGCTCATTTTTAGCACAGGGCCTTGGCCTTTCAGGAAGTATTGATTCATCGTGCAGATAATTTTGGCTTCCCTACTTACCCCACGGATAGACATGATTCACCTTATACCAACTCAGTTGAACACAACACAAAAATTCAGCCAGATCATAGTGTTTCAAAGTGGGAAGGCTAATTTGGCTCGCAAGCTTAAGATTTTCATGGTATAATTTTTCATCTCTGGTGTTGCTCCACTACCAATAGGCCTGGACAGTACCCCGACGGAGTCACACAAGAACACAAACATTGCTCCACTGACAGCGAGACTGGATAGTTCCTTGATGGAGTTTCTTGCTTCACCCCTCTGCACAGGAAGCCTTTCTCTTCTTTCACCTTTGTTATTTTTTGAAATAGGACTGTGCATAGGCACTTATTTATTTTTGGGGTGGAAGATGGATCCCAACTTATTGAGGGCAGAAGAGGTTGTTCCTTCAGATAATCATGTAAGAACTCTAATTCAAGTTTGTTTGTTTAGATTTTTCCCTTCTCTGTTTCTACTAGTTGGATAAGCTTGAACACACATAGAAGAAAACTAGGTATATGCATGAGGTTTCCTAGACTAGACACAAGTTCATGGTTTGACCAAAACTTTCCTCACAGACGGATCATATTTTTCGTCAAGACTTCATTAGCCAAAAGTTACAACCAACCACAAAGAAGGTGGACACATGACTGGCCAAGTGATGCAGTGTCACAAGACTCTTTGAACTTCAGCCACATGCACATTCAAAAGCCAGAACACAGTGTGGGATAACACTTATTTACAAAACAAACATTTGAACAACAAAGCATATCAAATCAGCAAAGCAAAGAACAAAACAATAAAACAAATAAAATAATAGAGCAACAATGAAAGAAGCATGTACATGATGCGAGGCTCGACCCCAAATCATTGAAAATAACATTTTAAGTCTTAGCCATTGAAAGGGAGAGTGTCAATCTTCCTGTCAAGTGATTGTAAATGAAACATGGGTTGGCCAAGATTCCCATGAACAATAAACGGGCCAATCCACAGGGACTTAAACTTCGTGTGTTTTCCTTTGTCTTCGTGAGGTTTAAACCATTTCATGGCTAAGTCACCCACAATGAAGTTGTTGTTCCCTACAGACTTCTTGTCAAACCATCTCTTGATACGGTTCTGGTGGAGTGTGAACTTTTCTTTGCTTTCACCCTTTCTTCCTATAGCTTGTGTAATGTGTCCATCCCATGCTGAATCAATAGACACAGCTTGCCTTGGGATTCTTGGCATAACTAGAGAGCAGGAAAGTAGATATTTGGTGGGAGGATGGCTTCTTTTCGTATACCAGGAAGTAGGGGGAGGTTTTCAGAGAGGGTTTGGGTGTGACTTAGTTAGTCCAAAGAGCATTCAATAGAGAGGAATTTGGGTTTTGTTGTTTAGAGTAAATGGTTTTTTTTATGATGTGAATAATATTTTTGTTTGTAGACTCAGCAAGACCATTTCCCTGCGGGTAGTATTTAGTTGAATGCTTTAACACAATACCATTTTGCAATGCAAAATCATAAAGCGTTAATGAAGAGAAGTGCGTTGCATTATCAAAAACAAGTGACACAGGAATGCCAAACCTCGAGATGATGTTTTGTCTTAGGAAGATGATGACTTCTTGGTCATTCACTTGTTTCAGCGGAACTAATTTTGTCCACTTCGTGAAGTAATATATAGCAGTTAAGATGTAGCGTTGCCACTTTGATGAAAGTGAGAAAGTATCCCCAGTGATGTCCAAGCCCCATTGTTGGAATGGTTCGTCCACTGCAACAGGCTGTAGCAGGGATGCTAACCTTCATTTTCTGTCGGCATGTCTTTGACGGACTGGACACTTGCGGGCATGGGCATGTGCATCTTTGAATAATGTAGGCCAGTAGAAACCGTCTCGCATGACCTTGTTCATTGTTGTGTTTCCCGTGAAGTGACCCCCGACTGGTCCATCATGGAGATCAAATAACACCCTTTCTTAATTTTGTGCCTCCAAGCACTTGAGAAAAATGTCGTTGTGATGTTTTCTATAAAGCACTCCATGCAACAACTGGTAAGATAAGGCTTTCATTTCGAGTGCCCTTTTCTACTACATAGAGAAGTGAGCAGGCATGGTTTTACTCTCAAGATATTGGCACATGTCTACGTACAAAGAGTTTCCGTGTGAAGAGGGGGGGACTCGCTCAACATTATACATTTCAATTTCTTGCTCCCAGCTAGACAACTCTTCCTCTTCCTCTTGTGCATGTACTGCTTCAGCTGCTAATCTGCAAAGACCATGACCCTTTATGGTGTGAACTAGCTCGATTTCAAGATCATACTCTTACATCCCAGTCATCCAGTTTACCCGCCTCTCACACAGATCTTGCTAAACAAGCAGTGATCTGACTGTTGGGTGCGGCACAAAGACAATGCAGTGATTTTTTAAGAGGTAGGTTGAAATGTTTAACTACCTTGTATAGAGCATATGTGATCCAGGTGGATGCCGGTGGCTACCCACCTATCCCATTTGGACCCCCACAATTGTCTCTTTCAGCATTTTTAGTTTCCTTAATTGTAGCACAACTTACTATTTTTAGCAGTTTT
>APFE030935941.1:128389-160234 GCA_000404065.3 Pinus taeda
AATGTGAAGGGTTTTCCATTGTTTCTCAATAATAAATAGGCCTTTGAGCCTCATTGTAACACAAGTTCGGAACAGTCAGAGACATGTAGCCGCACATCTCTTCTCAGAGATAAGCTACCATCGTCCTAGCTGGTTTATTTCCAATTCTGGTTGTAAGCATATTTCGGTATTTTCCATTAATGAAATGAAGTGTTATTTCCGCTGCATCTCTCTATTTATGGTTATCGCATCTCTGTATTTATGGTTATCTCTGTAATCTATTGCGTTCCTGTTTAAATCCGGATCAATATGCTTGTTTTTCCATGGTGGGATAGTTCATTTCAGGTCCTTGCAATCTCGCGCTCATGAAAGAGATGGGTCATTCATTGTTCAGCTCATCTTTTTGAGTGAGCACAGGAACGAGTGAAGTATCGAAAGAAAACATGTAGAGAAAGAAATATTTGTTGATATTTGGGTTGTACAGTGCAGGTGCTTCTGCTATATCTTTCTTAACCTGGGAAAATGATTCCTTTTCCCTTTTTCCCCAATGATACACTACATACCTCTTGGTCATATCTTGAATGGGTTTGACAATCTGCGAATAATCAAAGATGAAATTTTTGAGGAAGTTGATCTTCCACAGGAAGGACTGCATAGCTTTCTTATTCACGGGATGAGGAATTTGTGGATGATCCGGACTTTGTCTGAATCTACCTTGATCCCAAACTTGGTAATGATGTGCCCAAGCAGGTTACCTTTAGACACTACGAAGACTCTCTTCTTGGGATTAAGGGATATCCTGTACTTCCAACATCACTAAAATATTTTCTTGAGATGGCACAGGTGGTCTGACCGATGTCTAGAGAAGATTGTCACATCGTTGAGGTAGACCAATACACTCTATCTAATGAGCCCATAGAAAGCGACGCCCATTGCGCATTGAAATGTCACACCTGTGCTTACCAACCCAAATGGCATTCTATAGTGACCGAACGTACCCAACTTGGTACGGAATGTTGCTTTCAGTCTGTCAGGCTATGCTACTAGAACCTAATTGTATCCTGAGAAGATGTCTAGCAAAGAGAACATCTTTGCTCTAGATAATGTCTTTAGTATGTGCTCCATAGATAGCACTGGGTAGTTATCTTTGTCCGAGGCATAGTTGATATTTCAAAAATCAACGCACAGTTGGATCTCCCCATACTTCTTTCTAACAGGGACTAAGTTTGAAACCCATGTGGAATGACAAACCTTGTAAATAATCTGAGCATCTAGCAGCTTAGTCAATTCTTTATGTATGAGAGGCTCAAGTGATGGATGCACCTTCCTTATCTTCTGTTGAAAAGGCTTGGCCCCTTCTTTGATTGGAATGATGTGTTGGATTATTGGTGTGTCATATGTTTTCAAGTCATCGTACGTCCATGCAAACATGTCACGGTACTGTCTGAACAGACGGAAAAAAGCTTTCCGCTTCTCTAGTGTGCAACATGTACCAAGATTTATTAACTTCGAATATTTGTCCGTTCCCAGGTTGATTTGTTCTTTGAACATTATGGAACTATGGATTTTGGCATTCATCAGCCCCAGAAAGTGGTTCTGCAAGTCATACAACTTCTCAAGTGATACCACACCCTTGGGGATGAGGTTGCCTTTACTATCATCAGCTATGCTCTGCAGAGACTACTCGTGCTTGTCTTCATCTATTGTTGCATCCTTGAGGATGTAAACATTCACCATGAAATGCAGTATCTTTTGATCATCATCAAAAACATGTAAATTAGTGATGTTATCAGGGATAGATGGCTTATATAAAATTTCAACAAAAAATCTATCCCTAAGCAGTGTCATCCTAGTAGCTGCATTTGACAGAGCATCTGTAGCTACGTTACACATTCTTGGTACAAAAATAATATTGAAGGCTTGGAAGTTAGAGATAAGTCGACATACCTCTTTTTGGTAACTCTTAAGATGGGGTGAAACATAGTGTACGGTGTTATGTACCTAACGTACCACGATCTCTGAATAACCTACCATTTTAAGCATAGCAACGTTGATGTTGATGGCTTTCTATAAGCCCAAAACAAGTGCTTCATACTCAGCAATGTTGTTCATGCACTTGAACTCCAAGCGACTTGAGACTAAGTGTTTCCTTTGCAATGGGTCCATCAAAACACAAGCAACTCTAGAGCCCTCTTGTGACTTGGATCTGTCAAAGTATAGGGTCCACTATTAGCTGTACAAAGACCAATTTTCATGCTAGTACTACTATTACTACTATTGTTACTGTTACAATATATGGTACAAATTTCTTTTTTGCCAATAGGGAAACGAAGGAGACATAACTGTGGGTCTAGTGGGGTTGGGGTGGGCTGTGTGAGATAACACCCCATCTATGTTTCCAGAAAGCAATTGCCGAACATAAGTTCTGTAAAATCCAACGGTTCATTTTGATCATCCAAGGGAGTAATGTTATGCTTCATGTACCTTTCTGATAACACCCGGATCTAGTTGTTTATGCCTTTGTGCAGAAACCATAAGTGTGACCAGTCCATAGCAAAGTATCCTTGTAGCTTGTTGGACCAATCTCTGTTGAGCAATAAGCCATATGCTTTCGGGATGTCCACAATCACAATGTTAATGCACTATTGAACTCGTCTAGCAAATGATAATCAGATGATCACATCCCGTAGTTCACCAATGGCTAGCACACATGTCATTAGGGGAATTTTGAGGTAAAAAATTGGCCTCCTAAGGAAATTATAAAATAATAGTGGAAATAATAAAAAAAGATTAGATTACATCATTAAATGTTAGAAGGAAAAAATAAAAAACTATTTTTTTCAACTTGTATTTTCAACTTATCGCCTTATGGGTTTACTCAAATTTCAAGAGGAAACACTCGTTAAGTGCAGAATTTGATTCCTCATCCAAGGAGTACCCATGTTGCATACTTTAGATGGACCCTACTACACGAAAATGAGAAATACATGAAAAATGTTATTGAAATCATGTTTTTTCATGCATTTCTCATTTTTCATGTAGCAGGGTCCATCAAAAGTATTCAATATGGGTACTCCTTGAATGAGGAAATAAATTTTTCATCCAACAAGTACTCTCACTCGAAATTTGAGCAAAACCTTAGGGAGATAAGTTGAAAATATGAGTTGAAAAAAGTAGTTTTATTATTTTATTATTTTTTAATCTTTTTACTTTTTTACTCCAAAAATGGTGAATCATCTCCAATGGTTGACATTATCATCTTGAATCCTATTGGTACTTATAAAGTTTATTTTGGTTGTACATTTTTCTTAGGAGGCCCATTTTATATCTCAAAATTCCCCGAATGTCTGTCAAGCTAGATGATTTGCGTAGTTGTGCTACTCCGTTGAGCATTGATCCTCTTAGCAATGGTAAGTGGCATGATATTCACTGATGTGCCATAATCAACCAAATAGTTGTGGACATTGAAGTTGAATATTTCAAATGACAATAGAAATGTTGGGCAGAGCGAGTTCATTTTATCCATGCCAAGCACATTGACCACGGATACAAGTGAGTCAGGAGACTTGCTTGGTCCCTTGCTGGAAGAGATAACACTGTCTGTGGAGGGTTGCCCCAGTGCGCAAAAAAGAATATCCCACTAACCAATGATCTTGGTTAACTCATAAAGATAGATGTTCGCACTGGTCTTTTTCATGTCTTCAAAAATGTTGTAATCTAGCATGGGAAGACTCACTGAGATGTCGGGGGTAGACTTATGTTCGTGTTGTCTAATGGGATACTTTTGTCTTTTCTACTCATGGACGTACTTTTAGCTATAGTTGTCTTCCTAGACTTTCCTTGTGTTTTCTCTGTTGATCTGACTGGCGGATCAACTGTTTTGGGCAGATGTTGTCTTAATTTTTCTCTCTGTATCTCAAAAATAGTGGGGGCTACTTGACCCCTCAAACAATATCGATTGTTTTACTTTGGCGTCGGAAAGTCTCTTGAAGGCTCCTTCTTAGTGATTGTTTTCTAGGTAGTGTTAGCACATTGATGCATGTTGATTACATGCCCAGCACTTGGAGCTTCATTAGATGTAGCATCTTCTTCTTTTTCTTTATCCTTGGGCCAAGCTTACTCACTAGCTACGAATTGATCAGTCAATTGTGTAGCCAGAGCACTCATTCCTTCATTCCATCTTGGGAAAGAAAAAATTGAATGTCATTTTCCACGGAACTTGCAGTAATGATCTGTCGTGATTGCATCCAATTTGAGCGCAAGGTTAGAGCTCTATGTAGTTTTGGTCAGGTGACTGTTTCTGCTTGAAGTTGAGTTCTTCTTCTGCACAAATTTGGGAGGCTTACTGTCCATGGTTGTCTTGTTCATCCACTGCTTGAGTTTGGAAACTTTGGTTATCAAGGACTTGACGAGACGAGTAAGGCTTTCAATTTCACTTGCTTTCTTTTCCTTTGCCTTACTCATAGTAGAATGAGACCTCCGGCCTATGTCTTTGGAATCCTTAGTTGATTCGCCATCTATAGTGACTCCAATAGCACACAGGTCTTTCTCCATATCAATTTCCTCTTGGAAATTTTCCAAAATTGCTGGTTTTGCAGCTCGCTTGATGAACTGTGCAATGTCGGTAGGCAATCAAAACGTATAGTAGTCAAATGTGATGGAGTCATAAGGTTTGGTGTCTACAGTGAATTTGTTCAAGATATGGTTAAACCTCTAGTTAAAATCTTTCACCTTTTCTTTCTACTCCATCTTGAGACTACCCAACTCTTTTAGCAACATGGCGGGGATTTTGTCGTCAACAAACTTCTCAAGGAAAACTCTCTTGAACACCTCTCAATTCTGAATGGAGCTGAATGGAAGGTTGTGGTACCATACAACTGCTCTTCCCTCCAAGGTACATGGAAACATTCTACATGGAACATTGTAATAACGTACCTCAAGTGTCTGTAGATGTAGGTAGAACGTGTCTAGATGATCTTCCACCTTCACTTCTATGTCAAGTCCATACTTTGTTAATAGCTTCTGCGTGTCTTGGTATCTTATACAAGACACCTGGGAGTGCCAATGGGCCATGTGTCATCCACTCCAACTTTTGTTCAGCCATGTTGTCCTCTTCTTTTGACTATAATGGTTCAACCTTTGAATCTATTGGTTCATCTCTACCTCCTCCACTACCTCCGCCAAAACCTGAGCCCAAGAGTAAGAGGTTATCTTCTTCTCCTCCTAGGAAAACTGGAGGTTCCTCTTCATTTTCAACAGCTTCTACCAACTCTCCATATGAAATCCAATGAAGGTGGAAAAACTCTCAAACTCCCTAAAACAATTAATAGTGATGTTAAATTTTTAAGTAAAAGGATGAAAAATAAAGATAAAGGAGAACGGTATTTCCACTTTAAGAATCTAAATTACATTTACTTACATAGTATTAGTAAGTCCTTAGGATTGAGTATTAGGCTACCCCACTCATATATTTATTTTCTTAAGCAAATCTAAGTTTTTTTGTTCCTTAAACACATTGTGGAACCGATATGTTCCATATATAATTGGTTGGATCAATGAAAAAAGGAAATTCAATGCTAAATTGACCTTTTTTGGTTCACAGAAACTAGTGAAACTAGTTTTGCCTCCAATAACAGTGCATTCAATAGCTTCAGGTAGATATCAACCCACCTAAAAGTTATACATGGAAACAAGACACATTGCAATACAAATGGCACATTGTTCTAGAAAAATATTCAACCCTAAAATAAGAATTCTTAGAAGAGTTACATTCAACACCTATAGTTGGTCACTCTTCTTTTCATAAAAGCTATAAAGAACTAAGAGTGTGTTTTTTTGGGAAGGCATGAAAAAAGATATCTAGGATTTCGGAATCTTGTGATGTTTACAAAAGAAATAAGGGAGATACAATGAAGATGCTAGGGACATTGCAACCTTTACCAATCCCAACACAAATCTAAATAAACATTCTAATGTATTTTATCAGGGGACTTCCAAAAGCTAGAAACAAATTAGTCATCATGGTGGTGGTTAACCAAATTTCAAAAGTTTCTCATTTTTTTACCTAGCTCATCCTTTCACTCCTTCCTTATTTTTTCATGCCTTCATGGACAAGACTTTAAGCTACATGGTATGCCCACTTCAATTGTCTTGAATTGGGACTCTATAGTCACTAACAAATTTTGGTAGGAGCTATTTAAACTTCGAGGTTCAAAACTAAATATGATCATTACACATCACTGCTAACTATTGGTCAAACAGAAGTGGTAAAAAAGTGCTCAAAAACCTATTTGAGATTATTTGCTTCTAAAAATCCACTCCATTTGGAACAATGGCTTCCCCTTGCCAAATGGTGGTACAATATCACTTATCATGGAGTTATCAAAATGATACCATATGACGTTATTTATGGCCAAAAACCAATCGCAATGGAATCTTATGTACCAAGCACATCTAAGATTCATGTAGTAGGTAGAAAAATTCATAGCAAAGAAGCCACCATTAGAATCCTCAAGGAAAACTGATGGCACAAAATCGAATGAAACGACAAGAGAATAAGCATAGATCCAAATGTTATTTTACTGGAGACAATACCACTTATCATGGAGTTATAAAAATGATATCATATGAAATTATTTATGGCCAAAAATCCATGTCATGGTATCCTATGTACCAAGCACATCAAAGGTTCAACTAATAGATCTTGGAAACACTGAGAGTGGGTGAATCAATATTTATTTCAATTTTTATATTATTCCAATAAGATTTAATCGCAAATTAAACCATTATATAAGAAGTAGAATAAGAAAATAATTTTATTAATGAAGATAGTGAGGAATCCAATCCTCTTTTACAAAAATCCAGGCTCCAACTTGTACAACAAAATTTTTAACTTCTTCAAGGCTCCAAGCTTGAATGAGGACTCCAATCCTCCTAGGCTCCAACCTTTCTAATTCAACTTCTTCAATATGTCTTCAAAAATGGCTTTCCAAAAGCAATTCCAAATGCACTTCAAAAGAAGTCTTCAAGATCTTCTCCAATCCTGCTCCAAGAATGCTTCAAGTCTGCTTCAACGAAGGCTTCCAATGCTTCTACAAATAGTTTGCACCAAATCCTTCATAGAATTCTTCCAAAGTTTTCTACACAAGGATGTATTCAAGTCAGCTAAAACGAGTCACCAAGCTCTATCCAAAGGGCCTTCAAGTCTGCTTCAACAAATGATTAAGAATGTTCCAACAAAGTTGCTCAAAAGTTTGTTATAACATGTCTTCAAGTTTTCTCACAAGAGGTTTTTCCAAGATTCCCATACAATGCTCAAATGATGGTCTCAACTCAACTCCATAGATGGTCTTAGAATCCACTCCAAAAGGGAATTCAAACTCAACTCAACACAATACCAACTTTGTTCCAAATATGTAAAAGAAATTCTCAAAAACTAAGCTCAAGTATGCTTTTTCACACGGCCAAAGTCTACTACAGTTCGAGCTTTATTACAACGCTGATATTCTTCCACAGTCTTAGGTTTGATTCTACCATAGTCTGAGATCTGAGTCGGCCACAGTCCAAACTTACTATAGATTTGAGTATGGTCCAAATTCTGAGTTGTATGTCTTCGAGAGTTGACTTTTCTGTTGAGTTTCTTGTGCTAGAGAGGAAATTATTTGAGATTGTGAAAAACCGGTTACCCGATTCCTACTGCAGCAAACTGATTATATTTCACCTACTTATTAAATTAATGAACAAGTTACTTGTAGTTTTCTACGGAAAATATTGAAATACATACATTGGTCCTACACCAAAATAAAACAATGGAAACTAAATACATCACATGAGAGAAATAAACATCAAACACATCTACATAGTTATTTTTAGACAATTGTCCCCGGAAAAACCCATTGCAGGAAAACCGATGCAGTGGCTGAGGGTTTTATTATTATGTAGTAGTTATGAATACAATCTTTGGATTCCTTGTTGGCTATCTAGTATAGAGAATATCATTGACAGAAGAATAGTGAGGAGTACCTCACACTATCATAGGTGATCCTGACTATTCAACCACAGAATGGCTTGCCCCTTGTTGCCTCTATGTAGTCACTACATCAGCCCAGTGTCATAGTGTCTAGGGACAGGTTCACTCCAACTGATGATCAATTTGCCTCCCAGGAACTTCAATTTCCACTTTCTGGTCTCACACCCCGGCTTCCGGCTTAAGAAATTGATTCCTCCAACAAAAATATGGACCTCCTCAAGGCTTTGTGTTGCCTCTGCATCAACCTACGTTGGCCAAATTAGTCTCTACACTGCCTCTCCCAGATCTCTCTATGCCTCCTCTATTGAGTATTCCTCGATTAGGAGAAATCTCCAACTCGAGCTATCCCTGCCCCTCAATGCAAAATATCACTTCAAATTTCTCTCCCCAGCAACTATTGTGCTGCAAAAATTCGATCTTTTGATCTCAACTAGATGTATCTTCCAAATGCCCATCAAGCCTCTTCTTATAATCCTTTTTATGAGAACCAATGGCTCAAATCATTTTGTCTTCATCCTCGTCTTCTTCTAGAAGTTTCACCCACGGTTAGATTAACACCCTTTAATTATTTTAATTTCCTAAGTTTAGACTTAGGCACCCATTAAAAATAATTAATTATTTTAATAAAACTGTCTCCAGTGGAATTTCCCAAAATGATTTCTGGGTATTGTAGAATACATGTGTCCAAGCCTCCCTGCAAATTTTGAGGCTTAGAGCACATTCGATGCTACCAAAAATCAACACTCCCTCTTAGCGAGGAATGTGCTCTAGCAATGTAACATGTTGAATCATTACCTATTTTGTAACATCTCCCTCTTCATTGTTGATGTTTGACATCCTGTCCACCAACTATTGTGCAAATGATGCCTGTGAACTGTTGCTGACACTACCACTACCAAAACTACATCTATATTGCAACTTTCTCTCAAATTTTGCATTTGTTTTGTTGTTGCCACTGCCACTACCAATATTGCATCTGCACTGCAACCTTCTCCAACTGTTGCTTCTACTGAATCAGAAACAGAAAAGCATCCAAAATTATTGAACTAGTGTTCAACATGATGCATCTGTTGCTAGATTTCTGACTGTTGCTAGTCTCTACGCTGACCCTCTGAAGCCTCTACATTGTTGTTGACCTCTGCTTTGGGCCAACTGCACTACTGCCAACTCTAGCTCTGCACTGCTCAGTCTATGGTTCTCCTAGCCACTACAACTGTCACTCTAACACTCCTTTGCATCAAATGACATTGGTAGATCCTGCTACTTCTAATTTGGGCTCTCGTAGCAAGGAATTGATCCAAGAGGTGGAATCCTCAAGGCTCATGCCCAACTGTAGTCCTTTCTAACTAGAACTCCAAATCTCCCCACCTTCCTCCTAGAGATGCCCGGGTTGTCATGGAAAAATCTTCCTCCTCAATATTCGCAACTGCAACCTTTGGATCATGCTTCTCATCTTTTTCCTTCTTCCTAGGAGGACATTATGTTGCGTAGTGACCGAATTCACCACACCTAAAGCATTTAATATTTGAAATATCTTTTTTCTTCTTCCATTGCTCATGTTGCCCCTTGGATGTGAGGGTATCATTCTCTTCCTCCTCCTTGGTCTTCAACCCAATGTTGTTGCTTCCATCAAGTTTACACTTGACTAAGTCTCTCCTCATCTCTTCCTATTGAAGAGAGGCCCACATTTCTTCCCAATCCAGAAATCTTTCTCTACCCAGGATTCTATGGATAAACATTTGTCATTCTTCTGAGACTGAATTTAGAGTTAGCCTCACCATCTCGGTAGGCTGAGGTGTTGACCCCACAACTGCCAACTTATGATGGGTCTCCGAAGATTTTCAAGGAACGGATCAATGTGTTCCCCCTTCTGCATATGCGTGGATCTCATCTTTTTCTCCAAGTACATCTTCTGCTACTCGGAAGATCCTTGATATTGCGTGTACAAGGAATCCCATATCTCCTTGTCAGCCCATTTTCTTGATATGTGAAATACTACATGATCCTTCACTCCATTGAGGATCATCCGCTTGGCCTTCACCATCTCCCCCTTGTACATTTTGAGTGGATCTGGATTTGCAGGCTCAGCTACCACACTATCAATGTAGATCTTGAGAAAAATGTTCATCTAGAAGGCATGACATCCTCGCCTTCCAGACCACGTAGTTGGATGCACCATCCAACCGATCCTGATCTCATAATCCACTGGCTGCCATCTTTGCCAATCGAAAAAGTCGAATGACCTCCTCTCTCCTTTGCTTTGCCGTTGGGCAAGCCTATGCACTCCCTCTAGATTCAATAGATGTTTTACCCCTTGTTGTTGCTCAGCAAATGAGAATTTGAATTCCCTGTCTAGGATTTCTCTAAGGAAGAAATTCCCTCAAGTCTCTCTCTCTCTCCCACTGATGCTATTCTGCCAGCAACTGCTATAAAATGTCTGCGTCCCAGCTGAAGATCTTCTCTGCAAGGAAAAACACATTGCTCCCTTTTTCCTCTGGAAATCTTCAATCTAGAGATCAAATTTCTCTGTCAACTCTCTCAAATAAATCAAGTTCTCCTCAAAACTTCAACCTCCTTGGCCTAGGACTACGCTGCCTGTTGGGGTTTCAAATTTTTGCCTCTGCAATGATTTTGAGCTCCTCTTCCTTTCTGTTTCTGAACTTTGATACCATGTGACAAATCGGTTACCCAATTCCTACTGCAGCAAACTGATTATATTTCACCTACTTGTTAAATTAATGAACAAGTTACTTACATGTTTCTGCAGATAATACTGAAATACATACATTGTAGCCTACACAAAAATAAAACTACAGAAACCGAATACAACATAGGAGAGAAATAAACATCACACACATCTACAAAGTTATTTTTGGACAAATGGCCCAGAAAAACCCATTGGGGGAAACCGGTGCAGTAGCTGAGGGTTTTATTATTATGCAGTAGTTTTGAATGCAATCTATGGATGCCTTGTTGGCTATCTATTACATAGAATATCACTGACAGAATAATAGTGAGGAGTACCTCACACTATCACAGGCGATCCAGATTGATCAGCCACCGAATGGCTTGCCCCTTCCTACCTCTATGCAGTCACTGCGTTAGCCTGATGTCACAGCGTCTAGGGATAGCGTCACTCCAACTTCTTATCGATTTGCCTCCCAGGAACTTTGATTTCCACCTCCCAGTCTCACACCCTGGTTTTCGGCTTTAGAAATCGATTCCTCCAGCGAAAGTATGGACCTCCTCAAGGCTCTGCATTGCCTTTACATCAGCCTACACTTGTCAGCTTAGTCTCTGCGCTAACTCTCCCAGATCTCTCTTTGTTGCGTCTGTTGAGTATTTCCAGATCGAGAGAAATCTCCAACCAGAACTATCCCTGCCCCTCACTGCAAAATATCACTTTGAATTTATCTCCTGACAATTGTTCTGCTTCAAAAATTCGATCTTCTGATCTCAACTCGATGTATCTTTCAAATGCCCATCAAGCCTCTTCTTATAATCCTTGTATTGAGAACCAACGGCCTAGATTATATCATAATCAATGGCTTAGATAATTTTGGCTTGATCATCATCTTCTTCTAGAAGTTTCACCCACAGTTAGATTAATACCCTTTAATTATTTTAATTTCTTAAGTTTAGACTTAGGCACCCATTAAAAAAAATTAATTATTTTAATAAAACAATCTCTGGGTGGAATTTCCCAAAACTATTTCTGGTTATTATGGAATACATGTTTCCAAGCATCTCTACAAATTTTTAGGCTTAGAGCACATCCAATGATACCATAAATAAAAAAAGATGTGATAAGGCAAAAAAGAAGGACAAAAATAGCTCTAGAATTTTCCAAACAAATTGACTAGAATGAAAACCAATAATTAACCAAGCAATCAAGAAACCTTTCCTTCACTTTTCTCTTAGGTTCATGAGATATGAATTGTCTCCTTCTTCCATGGGTTTGGATACTCTTCATGCTTGCTTGACCAAGACGGTGGTTGAATAGAGGAGGAATGACTTGTATTTATATAAGTTCAATCACATTGAACTACATGACTGTTGAGGATGGGAGCCAACTTGACAAAGATCAATAAATAGGTGTTTTTCAACTATAAATTCAATTTATCTTCAAAAAGGAGTTAGGATGCATGAAAGTTCTCATTGGAAAGGGCTCGAAGTCCTTTTTAAGCCTATGCAATTATTTTCTTCAATTGGACATCCCTTGACATCAATAGAAATTTATTTCTCCAACAATCTCCCCTTTTGATATTGATGGGAGCATTTCAAGTCATGTTGCTCCCCCTGTTATGATTACTACTTTACCTATCATCATGCTACTCTCCATGTCTTCATGTTCTCTCCCTTTCGTATCAAGAGCAAAGGGGTGCTCTATTGGGATGCAAGAGAAATTACACCATCTTTTGATGAAGATATTTAAATGCTTCTTGGGGATTTGTGAAGATATTTTTATTCTATTCCTTAGTGTTGACATACTCCACTTTGATGTTCTGCTCTGCAACCTATTCTCAAAGAAAGTAATATTTGATTGGAATATGTTTTGTATTTAAATGTTGTTGGCATTATGTTTCTGGTGAGGTTATATGTTACAGATGTTGTACTTGATGGCAACACCCATGGCAAGGCTCTCAATATGATGAAAATTAAGAAGTACGCAGGAGAACAGTTCAGAAGATGCGTACCCGCAGGTACGCTGAGCAGGGACTGCGGCCAGACACGCAGGTCAGTCGTTCAGGAGGTGCGTACCCCCAGTGCACACTCTTCAAGGCAGTAAAGCGCGTACACGTGGGGTTTCTTATGTTTAACCCTTGGTATTTAGCCGGCGATATTGTATTATTATGGTTTTGGCCTGTGGTATTGGTCCATGATTTGAGGAAGAGCTTACCTATATAAAGCAAAGGAGATCATTTGGCTTGTGTATCTTTGAAAATTGAATATCTTAAGATCTGAAATATTGGGTTCTCAGTTTAAAAGCTTGATCTATAAAAGTGAAGCTGAAAGCGAATCTGTGAAGGGTGATCTCTCGAGCGCAAGATCAGATCTGAGCATCTGATTGTATTTCGGCCCTAATCAGAGGTACGCAGGTGATTAACGACACGAGTGCGTGGGCACGCAAAGCAGAAGAAGGATAAGTGTGTGGGTACGCAGAGGTGACGAAGGAGCAGTGCGTGGGTACGCAGAGCGACAGAGGTTCAGGTGCGTACGCACAGAAAATGTACGTGGCGCGATAGTGTCTTTGGGTGCATGGCTTCAGTGAAGTACGCGGTGCGATAGTGTATCTGGGTGCGTATCTGCAGCAACAGTACGCAACGCGATTGAAGAAGAAGTGCGTAGGCACGCGGTGCAACAGAAGGCTTTCTGCGTGTATACGCAGGGGCGCAGAAGGTGAAGTGCGTGGGGACGCAGGCTAGTGAAAGGAAAACTGCGTATCTGTCTTAAGATCTTCTGTTGACTGAATTTTTCTATTGATAAGGTGTTCTGGGTTCAGTTCTGTTATTATTGATCTGGTTACTGCAGCTGACTGTGTAATTTACATGTACTTGATGATCATTTGATGTATACGGATCCAGTTTTAAAATTTATGAAAAGTGGTCCTTGAAAAGAAGTAGGGGGTTGTAGCTCCCTTCCAGGAGAGACTGGAAAACGAGAGAGAGTTGTAGCTCTCTGTAGGTTGCAGCCTGCGTACTGGTAGAGGACTGCACCATTACAACACCATTGTAAAAGGAGTTTCTAATTTGAAAGAAGATAGAGACATATTGCAGCAGGTGGTTTTCACCCACATTGGGTTTCCACCTTATATCTGGTGTTTTTTGATGTGACTGTCTGTTTTTCTTGCTCATTATTTTATGGTACTGATATGCAAAAATAATTCAAAGTGTAAATAAGGAAGATTTGTTAAAAGAACTAGATAATACTGATTCACCCCCCCTCTTAGTATTATTTTCAACAATTGGTATCAGAGCAGGTCCTTCTGAAGAAGCTTGATCGCTTGAAGGAAGATCTCTCATCATGAGCAACTACGAGAGGGAAGCATCTATCAGGCCACCGATTTTTCATGGGACAAACTTCAACTATTGGAATGTAAGAGTTACTGCATATCTTCAATCTCTTGGTACAGATGTTTGGGATATCATAGAGACAGGCTACAATTTTCCTTACTATCTCCTTCTTTGTCTCTTTATCTAAACCCGCCAAATACACATGCTCTCTCACTCCATATCTATCAATCTCTCTGTCCCTCCTTCCCTCTCTCCATCACTCTCTTCTTCCCTCTCTTCACTTTCCATCTATATCTATATGATGCAGGAGCATTCAGATCAACAATTTCATTACATTTTAGTTAACTTAGGGGATCTTGTGTTTTCAAGGTAGTTGAATTCCTATGTATGTAATCATTAATGTTTTGAGTGATTAGAATAGGGATTAATTAGATATTATGAGGATATTTGTAAATTCTCTGGAATGTAGGAGAACATGAGTGATGATGAGTGATGGCGAGAGAGTTGAAAATCAACTGTAAGTCTTAGACTAAAAAGTGGTGTCATGATTCGTGGAATTGGAGAGGATTCTTAGGGATAACTGAAGTTAAAAGTGGACTTAGAGGATATTCAGTATTTAGTTCAGTTGATTAAGGATTTGAACAAGAATTGGTTAAACAAAACCTTTTGTATAAATGTAAGCCTAAAAGGCATAATAGGGAGGTAGAGATTCAGTTAGTTAGTTAGAGTGAGATTAGATAGGTTTGACTGTAAGCCTACGGGAATGAAAGAAAGGCCATTGATATAGAAGATCAGGCCGAGGAAGAAATTTGTGTGTAAATTTTTGTATATTAATACAGATAACTCGATTATGAGTTTGTGTGATGTGTATTTGAATTATAAGTTGTGTGTGAACTTGAGTAATTATGCGTAACATAGGTTGCAGGTGTACAAAACTAGAGAAGAGGTGCAAAGAGGAGTGTTACGGCTTTACACATAGACAATACAAGAATAAGCCTTTAATGTTACAACTAAGGTGAAGGAAGCATAAAGGCGCGAGTGAAGATCGAGTTTAGAAACAATGAAGATCGTTAGGCGGAAGCAAATACACATGCAGAAAGCCAAATGAACTATTATACAGTAAGAAACAAAAGAACGTAGCAGCAAAGCACAGTCATTGAATCATTTAGATCAACGAACGAGAGCGAGGGAGATAGACAACTAAGATTAAGTCGCGTAAAATAAGTTAAGAAGATGGATGGCGGAGATTAAACCCTTGTAGAAAAGGATGAAGCGGTCTCGCAACGGGTAAGCAGTTTGTCGCGCGACCGAAAGGTAGTAAATGGTATTTTAGAATTCTACGTGACTAGCCTTAGCGGCTAACATGTAGCACACGGAGGAAAGAGAAACCCACTTTTCTTGCATGCCTTCATTCTAATAGAGGTCGTGCTTAATTCTGCTCGAGTTTGCGTGATAATCGTTGGATTGAGCGGGATTGATCAACGATGAAGATCAATCAAGCTTGTTGGCGATCGGGTGACACGACAACCGTTGGATCGGACGGAGTAGATCAACGGTAGAGATCGTCTGGGGTTAGTTGATGATCGGGTGACGTGATAACCGTCGGATCGAGGAATACGATCGACGACGAAGATCTAATGCGCCAAGGAGAGCATCGATGTATGTGCAAAGATTCGAAGAAAGGCCGAAAGGTAAAGGTTTAAGTGTGGTTATGTAATATTTCTATTATATGGGAATTATAATAGAAATAAGCGGGATTAGTGTATTTTGGGTTAAGTTAAGAATTAAACAAAGTTTATGAAGGATTGTGTGAAGTTCTACTCAAAGATTTATTAAAGTCTAAACTTGAGATTGTTAGACGAAATATTTCCGATTAAGGACTTAGACTTTGGTAAAGTGGGTTTTCATGAGATGTTGTATTTTCGCTGGTTAAACATTGGGTTAAGGAACGTTTCCCCAAGTAAGGAATTTTGGAATTCCTGGGACACACATAGTGTGACATGCAAATTGTATTTGAATACTGTGGGTATATGCGGCTTAGGCTGGGATTATTTAGTATCAGAGCAGAATAAGGAAATTCCATGTATAAGAATTCTTTGAGAGAACTCTGTTCTAAGAGTTATGTTTTGAAGGTGTATACAGGTGAAAGGAGATTAGGTTTTAAATTTGAAAAACATAGGCACACAAAGATAAAGTGTAGCAGAATTGCAGATGCAAAGGAAACAAAGAACAACCCATTCAAAGTGCAGGTGAATGGTAGAACAAGATCATGCGGAGGTCTTGAAGGTAGCGGCATAAGAAGGTGAGAAAATTGCAATAAATTAGAGCAAGGAATGCTCAATTGGTTCTAGAGGAGAAAACCACAGAGATGCCAAAAGACTAAGCTTAGAAGAGAGAAGCTTAGTGAGGCATGTGTAGCAAGAAAGAGACTTGTTACTGCAGAGGTTTTGTTGCAGTTCACAGAAAGATCATAAAGACAATTCCACAAAGGATGTGGGTAGAATTGCTAAGGGATGAAAAAGCTGGTAATATTTTTTGAATGAAATCAGAATGTGGCAGAACCTTGAAGAATTCTAACAGAAGTTGGATAAAGAGGAAAATTGTGTTCTTAAAAAGTGCAGATGAGTTGAAGCCTAGAAGGAGCAAAGAGAAGTGCTCAAAGAGGTTCTAGAGAATATAGAACCAAGTGCTTGACAAAAGACCAGGTACAGAGGAAAGCTTGGTGAGGTAAGTGGCAGCAAGGAGGACTTGCTGTTGCTCATAGTAAGTGAGTGAGGAGCTCATGAAGATAGAAGAGAAAATGACTACTAATAGTCATAACAGAGGTAACAAAGGTCCTAAGGAAGACCACAGTAGAAGAAAAGTGAAGAAGGAGGATGCCAAGGCAAATGGAAAGAGAATGAGTCAAGAGGAGCGTGACAGGGAGATTACAGAGTTAAAAGAACAACTCAATATATTAAGAATGATACTAGAGGAAAACCAAAGACAAGGTTGGGTCTTGAGGAAAAAGGCAGTGAAGTGTTCTAAGTTACAGAGAAGGCTACAATAGAAGCAAGTGAAGTGGCTGGTGGAAGAAGCTGAGTTGAGAATGGAAGTTTCCATTTATGAAGCAGAACAGAGTGAAGTTTTGGGTAAAGATGAACACTGGATATCTGTGGAAGATCTTATGAATTATTGTGAGAATTCAAAACATCAAGGAGATATGATGATTGAAGCATCAAGTGAGACCACAAGGTCTTATGTTTTTAAAACTGATAGTTTGTCTGTGAATGCAGATATGGTACTAAATAAGGAATTTGTTGCTATGGAGACAACTAATGACCATTGTTATGATCAAGGAGTCTTTATGAACCTGAAGGAAAGTCGGATGATTTTTTTTCATTCCATGAAGTTGAGTTTGCAACTCAATTGCAGAAAGAGTCTATGATGAGTTACTCAATGAGAGAAGACAATCATTTAAAGCTGTCATAGAGATGGAAGATCAAGATCTTATTCTGATGAAGAATGAAGGAATATTGTCTCAGAGAGGTAATATAATGAATTCTGATGAAGAACAAATGCAGGAGAATATTAATGCAGATGATGGGGCAAGGATAGCTCTTAAAGAAGGGTTACACAGGGACAACAAGGACAATAAGGCAAAGTGTATTGAAGAAGAAGAGCAGGCAGATTTGTCTCAAGACAAAGAAAAGACAATCAAAAAAAGAAGAAGGACATCTACTGAAAGATGTTAAGAAAGAAGAAGACTATGCAAAAGATTTAGCAAAGGGAGAAAGGACATCTGATGATTGGTCACTAACAAAGGAAGGTTTTGTAGAGGATGAGCAGTCTGTTGAAGCTGTCAAGAGTATGGAAGAGTATCTTTCAGAAGGTGAATACTCTGAAGTGAAGAAGGATGGAGAATGTCTCTTAAATGAGAAAAGTAGTGAATTATAGTAGTAGAAATTTTTTAGCAAAGCATTGATGTTTGAAGCTGTTACAACACAAGAACAATTTCTTGTGAAAGAAGGAGATGAGATTCAGTCTGAAGAACTGGTATGTGAAGCAACAATGGAGACTGTTGAACCTTACAAATTTCAAACTGATAATTTGTTTATAAATACATGAATTATAAGTGATGACAAAGTACTTAAGAAATGTCACAAAGAAATTGAATTGTTGGAATATTTGCTGGAAAACTTAGAGTATGATAGTGTGATTACAATAGAAGGAGTTCACTATAGTGGACAAGAGCAGAAAGACATCATTGAAGTAGATGGTTGGAAGAAAGACTTTTTGACAGTCTTGAGAGTATTTTAGAGAATTCTTTAAAGAGGTTGAATCAGCATACTAATGTGTTGATGGATGAGGAAAAATCAGAGCAGCATACTGAGATGTTGCCAAAGGAAGAAGAGGCACTAAGGCCCTATGTTTTTTATTTTGATAATTGTTTTGTGAGTGCAGGTTTTGATGCAGATGCTAGAAGAAATTTGGCACATATGAGCAGCCAAGTAAAGAGAGAAGAGGAAATAGAGTATGCTGGAATTGAAAAACAACACAGTGATGTATTTGAGAGGAATCGAGTACAAACAAAATTGGGGGACAATTTACTTTTTGAAAGTAAATTTCCAGATATTGAACAGAGGTTGTTTGGAAAGCAACAAGAGGGTAAGGATGAAAGGGCGGCAATAAGGATCCAACAACTTCAAAGAGTAGACAATGAACAACAGTTTGAAGATGAAGGGACATAGTACAACAACAACTGGCAAAGTAATTATCAGTCAAAAGATAAATTGGACATAGAGATTGAAAGAATAATAGGATTGATGATGAAGGTACCTCAAAAGAAAACAACAGTAAGAAGGCCAAGGAGCAGTAGAAAGAGAAAGACAACAACAGATTGTGAAAGCATAGCTACTGGGGCAAAGCAATATAAAGTGTGGAAACCTGGAGAAAAACAACAAACAATAGTAGCAACCAAAGACAAATTACAGAACAAAGTATGGGATCCAAGAAGGCAAAGGTCGGAAGCACATCGTCAGGGGATCGTGATTATTTTAACCTTGGGAGTCTGATGCAGAAGCATTCAGCTCAGCAATTTCATTACATTTTAGTTAACTTGGGGGGTCTTTTGTTTTCAAGGAAGTTGGATTCCTATGTATGTAATCATTAATGTTTTGAGTGATTAGAATAGGGATTAATTAGATATTGTGAGGATATTTGTAAATGCTCTTGAATGTAGGAGAGCACGAGTGATAATGAGTGATGGCGAGAGAGTTGGAAATCAATTGTAAGTATTAGACTAGAAAGTGGTGTCATGATTCATGGAACTAGAGAGGATTCTTAGGGATAACTGGAGTGTAAAGTGGACTTAGAGGATATTTAGGATTTAGTTCAACAGATTAAGGATCTGAACCAGAATTGGTTAAACAAAACCTTTTGTATAAATGTAAGCCTAAAAGGCATAGTAGGGAGTTAGAGTCAGTGAGTTAGTTAGAGTGAGATTAGATAGGTTTGACTGTAAGCCTATGGGCAGGAAAGAAAGGCCACTGATATAGAAGATTAGGACGAGGAAGAAATTCGTGTGTAAATGTTTGTTTATTAATACAGATAACTCGATTATGAGTTTGTGCTATGTGTATTTGAATTATAAGTTTTGTTTGAACTTGAGTAATTCTGCGTAACATAGGTTGCAGGTGTACAGAACCAGAGAAGAGGTGCATAGAGGAGTGTTACGGCTTTACACACAGACAATACATGAGGAAGCCTTTAATGTTACAGTGAAGGTGAAGGAAGCATAAAGGCGTGAGCGGAGATCAAGTTCAGAAACAATGAAGATCGTCAAGCGGAAGCAAATACACAAGAAGAAAGTTGAATGAGTTGTTATACAGTAAGAAATAGAAGAACGTAGCAGCGAAGCGCAGTCGTTGGATCAATCAGATCAACAAGCGAGAGCAAGGGAGATAGGTAGCTAAGATTAAGTCGCGCAGAATAAGTCAAGAAGATGGACGATAGAGATTAAAACCACGTGCTAGAAAAGGATGAAGCAGTCTTGCAATGGGTAAGAAGTTTCTCGCGTGGCCTAAATGTAGTAAATGGTATTTTAGAATTCTACGCGATTAGCCTTAGCGGCTGACACATAGCACATGGAGGAAAGAGAAAACCACTTTTCTCGCTTGCCTTCATTCTGATATCGGTCGTGCTTAATTCTGCGCGAGATTGCACGATAACTGTTGGATCAAGCGGGATTGATCAATGGTGAAGATCAGCCAAGCTTGTTAGCGATCGGGTGATGCAACTGTCGTTGGATCGGATAGAGCATATCAACGGTAGAGATCGTCCAGGGTTACTTGATGATTGGGTGTGCGATAACCATCGAATCGAGGAATAAGATTGACGACGAAGATCTAATGCGCCAAGGAGAGCATCGATGTATGTGCAAAGATTCGAAGAAAGGCTTAAAGGTAAAGGTTTAGGTGTGGTTATGTAATATTTCTATTATATGGGAATTATAATAGAAATAAGTGGGATTAGTGTATTTCGGGTTAAGTTAAGAATTAACCAAAGTTTATGAAGGGTTGTGTGAAGTTCCACTCAAAGATTTATTAAAGTCAAAACTTGAGATAGTTAGACGAAATATTTCATATTAAGGACTTAAACTTTGGTAAAGTGGGTTTTCATCAGATGTTATATTTCCATTGGTTAAACCTTGGGTTAAGGAAGGTTTCCCCAAGTAAGCAATTTTGGAATTTCTGGGACACACATAGTGTGACATGCAAATTGTATTTGCATACTGTGGGTATATGCAACTTAGGCTGCATCATTATGGTGTTTGCAGCTTAGGCTGGCATCACTATATCTCCCTTTGTCTCTCTATATCACCCGCAAAACATACTCTCTTTCTCTAATCTATATATTTTTCCCTCCCTTCTCCTCTACCTCTCTCTCCATCTTCCTTGTCACTCCCTCTCTCTTTATTTCTTTCTTCTTACCTCCCTCTTTCTCCCCCTCCAAATCCATCTCTCCTGCCTTCTCCCCCTCTCTCCCTTTGTCTCTCTATATCACCCGCAAAACATACTCTCTTTCTCTAATCTATATATTTTTCCCTCCCTTCTCCTCTACCTCTCTCTCCATCTTCCTTGTCACTCCCTCTCTCTCTATTTCTTTCTTCTTACCTCCCTCTTCCTCCCCCTCCAAATCCATCTCTCCACTCCCTCTTCCTTCCTTTCTCTCGCTCTCTCCCACCTCTCTCTCTTCACCCTCCAACTCTATTACTTTATCCCTCCTCTCTATCTCTCTTTCTTTGTCTCTTTATCTCACCCCCAAACATACACAAAAAGAATGTAAATAATCTATTAATAATTTCCATTTGTTCCTATAATAATATTCTTTTTAGGTTTATGTTTTTAATTTATTAAGAGGATTATTTAGCTTAATGTAATATATTTAAAAATAAAATAAAATAAAATGAAAATCAATAGAAAAATGAACAAAAACCAACCAGAAGCCAGGGGAATAAAACCAGACAAGAGGGTAGATGGGGGGGGAGGGAGGAAGGGCTAAGAGGAAAGAGCAGGGATCCAACAACTTTCTAGATAGACCAGGTCAAACCTCTGCAAGTTAATATCAAACCTCATCTACCCTCTTGTCTGGTTTTATTCCCTTGGCTTCTGATTGGTTTTTGTTCCCTTTTCTATTGATTTTCATTTTTTTTTCCTATTCTATTAATAATATAAATAAACTTTCTGGAAAACCAAAAGTAAAAATAATTGGAGGGGATAAACATATTTTCAATCCTCAAAAGGTGTCTAGACATAAAGTTGAGGTGTAGAGGTTCTAATCGTGAGTACTCTACCCCATTCAACTTTTACAAACATTTGATTTTATAATTTACATCCAAATTATTAAATTTCTGACTAGTTGGAAACTTTAATAATTAAAAATAGACACTTAACCAAATTTTGCGAGACTCAAGACATGATCTAATATGATAATTAGACATAGACTTGATACACTAACACTTACTTAAGACATCACTATCAAATCACACCCTAGCTTTAGGGGTATATGTGAGAGAAAAACTCTATTAATTATTTCATGTACAAAATAATTAACGAGGTTAAAAAACTCCTTAGGATGAAACTCGTTAACAAAAATTCTTAAACTTACATTGGTGTTTTACATGGCTTTATAAACATACTAGAATCATTTTTACAATGGCCCACAGGGTTGCAAAATTTGGAGTTACACCTTTGATAAATTGATGAATGATTAATTCTAGATATCTGACTGCTTGAACATTAGGGAATTGCTTTGCAAAAAATGTGTACTGCTATAGGGTAGTTGATACAAAATGATCAACAGCCACAAAAAAATAACATTTTGAAAAATATAAATTCAACATAGATTGTTACTAAAAACCTAACCCTCCATGTATATAACTATCCCTCTAAACTAGATCACTGCTCAAACATGCAAACCATTCCCTTAGTTTGTTTAAGAGTTCTTTGACAAAGTCCTCTTTATAGAGTCAGTTCACTTCCACGAAATTTCTCTAAAAAACCTACTTGAGATGAAGTATACTTAATAACAGTGGTGCTTCACTAATTTAGCATTCATGTTGCTGAAACTCTCCACTAATTCACAAGAAATGCTCACACATGATGTATGAATGATGAGTGAAAAGAAATAATAATTAGAGGTATTAGGAGGTATTAGAACACCTTTTACATTGATAAACATATTTTTGCTTTACATAACTATGTTATGTACAAGCTACCATATAATGGATATGGATAACATGAAATGTGGCTGTTATAGACCCCTAATTGAAGACATCAATCTTAATTTAAAGGAAAAGTTTATATATATATATAATATATATATAATATATATATATTATATATATAAAGTTGATCATAATAATTATAATAATAATGAAATACGTTAGCATATATCCATGTTAAAGTTGAGTTTTTAGTATTGTGAATTTCCAATTTTTCATTATATTTTTTTTATTTTCCCAAATTTTGTAGGTCGTTGATTTGTATAATATTTTCAGAATTTTTAGGTCCAAGTTCATTCTCGCCAATATTTTCAATAATTTTACAATATTTTTCTGGTATTTTTGATATGTTTATTTGGAGACCCTTGGTAATATATTACCTAAAATGATAATGATATTGTGTTGATGAGTTTTATGTTTCAATATGTTTATATTTTTTAATCCCGTGATGTTTTCGTAAATTTTAAGATAAAATGAATCTATAATAGTTTTTATTATAAATTTTATTCATAAGCTTAAATATAATTATATATCTACCAATTAATTATTAATTTAAATATTTTCTTCTACTCACCTTTTTAGCTTTTACTACTTAAAATCAAATATGTTTACTGTGTAATAATTACAATCATGTTTAGGATGCCAATATAGGGAAAAAAATGCTTTTAGCTTCTCCAAGAACAGGATACCAATATTAGGAAAAAAATGCTTTTAGCTTCCACAAGAACAGGATCCCAGTATTAGGGAAAAAATGCTTTTAGCTTCTGCAAGTTCACATCTTCAATGCCATCAGCATTTTATTTTTACATAAGCCCACCCATTGTTCAGACAAACTCAGACCTGTGGGAAAGACCTGTTTATGTGTTCCAAAGTCATTCATTTAGTGAGAAAAAAAGGATAAATTATAATGGACTTGTACGAAATAAAGTGAGAATGAAAGCGCGTATATATATCCTATGAAAAGTAAACAAGACAAGAGGTTATAATTACAACATATATAAAAGAAAAACCATTAGTATCTCCCTCTATGGAATAATCATCACAATAAAATATGATGTCAAGAAGCAAATTCCTAAATGAAAATGTCGGCTCTTAAGAATACTATGTTTGGTTGATCTCTGCATTTTAACTAATTTTTTTCCAAGTTCTCACACACTATATTTATTGCTCGAACGTCATTCTTTGCATTTCTTATTCAAATCACAATGAATTCTTTCTTATTCCACGTGCAGTGACATTACAACATAGTAGTACTTTCTTACAAATTTGGGTATGCATCACCAATCCTGGAGCAACCACTTAATATAGTTCTAAATTTCTCACCCACTTCATATTATATCTCTTAGAAATAAACTGAGAAATCTGAATCTCGTTTCAAATTCTATCAACTACCCATATTGGTTGAAATCCAACTCTACCCTTGAAGTTCTCCTGGCTCCAAATCCACGATGTTCATGTTGTCAAAGACACACACATATACAAACAGCTACCTTAAGAAAACACATGTAGATGTACTGATTTGGTTTCTCCTCCGTTTAAGAATTCGAATGTTTAAACCTGATAAGTAAATTTCGAAGATAGGCAGATTTAGAAAAAGTGAATTCGAATGTTTAAACCTGATAAGTAAATTTCGAAGATAGGCAGATTTAGAAAAAGTGATTGATAGATTCTTCCATAATCCATTTTCCAATAGCATTGATTTCTCTCCATTTTCCACACTAATACATGAAGCTTCACAGAAAAAGGGCCAAATACATCAAGCAGATGAAGAAACAATCAGTCCCATAGACTATCTTTAGCCTCGTGGACTTTAAAAATAATTTCTTTCTTTCTTTCATACATTTCCCCTTTGAATTGTAATCCAGCTTTTCACAGGAAGGCCAGCCTACTCAAAGGAGTAATAGTCAGCAGAAGAACACTTTAGCCATTTGCTTGAGCTTCATAATCTGGATTCCTGCCAATTCCTATTTTAAAACATGATAAATAAACAAATAGAGAGTTACAAACAATTGCAAGGTCATGACCAAGAGAATCAGTCAAAGAAAATGATAAATACCTATTCGATCAGATATTCACCAAATCATCAACAAAACGAGCAATGGCAATGGCTGGCCCATCATGAAGATCTGTTTCATTGAGTTTTAGCCTTTGCTTCTGTTCATTACTCGCTCTCAATAAAGCTGCTCGCATATTCTTTAATGTGCTTGGAGATTGAAGAAGCTCGACGACTTTTACGGCAACATCCTTTGGTTCAATACGGCCAATAAGTTCAGGAATGATTTCTTCCTTTGCCCACCTGCAGCATTTTATGTTAGCTGCCATAACATGGTTGGAAAACGAGTTAAGGAATAGAGAGATAGCAACAAAGTGTGGTCGCGGTATGTGTTATTCTCATTTATTCTACCAAGAGTATATATTGCCATTAAGTTCACGAATGATTTCTTCCTTTGCCCACTTGCAGCATTTTAAGTTGGAGTTGTCTTTAGTGCCACTTTTTGGACTTTCCAGTGTTGGAACTTGACAGAAAAATTTGAGGTGAAATCTTGATTTGTGTTATTTAAACTGGTTTTTAAACTGCATATTTGGATTCAGCACCCTGAAAAACCCCTGGGACACTTTCATTGTGCAGGGATTTCCCATCAAGCTTGTGATTTCAATAAATTGCTGCTGGATTTTAGAGAAATTTGATCGGAAAAACCACCAGAAAAATTTCCAAAAAGTCGCACTAAAGACAACTCCTTTTAAGTTAGCAACCATAACATGTTTGGAAAACGAGTTAAGGAATAGAGAGATAGCAACAAAGGGTAGTTGGGGTATGTGTTATTTTCATCTATTCTACCAAGAGTATATATTGCACTCATGCAGTACAGACATAAGTGATAATAATAAGGTTCAGCACAACCCGGGAGTTCAGATAACCCTCTGATGAACATATGAAGACTTCAAGACGAGTGAAGAAGACTTGTAACATAGATGTACTTCTACATGTATTCCTACATGAGTTGCATTCCGCTCAACATTATCTTCATGGTTAGAGATGACATATATCAATGGCCATCTACTCACTGCCCTAGCCCCCATTACTATATCAATGCTTGACTTGGTCAGTGGTTTCCACTCCATTTTGATGGGCCTACAACAGTTCGCAAAGTGGTTATTGTTACTACAATAACTACTTAAAGGCATGTAAAGAGATGAGTTGGGCATTATGTGTTGTAACTTGTAATGCATATTTCTGTGTTTCTATATATGTGCTCATACATTTATTAGCATCAAAGCATTAGGTTAGGTCTCTAACACTAGCAAAATATGGGTTTTCATTTAAGGGATCTCTTGGTTTATCCCCCACTCAATATACCTCCTACAAGAAGCTTATTTCAAGTCTTTTAAGCCCACCTTGTTTATTTGTTGAGTCTTTTGAGAAGAGACACTCCTGTATCTAGTTTGCAATATAGACTCTCATCCCCACTCAATATCCATTATATGAACAAGAGCTTGTGATTTTCACATGACAATTGATTTGTTATATTTGTTGAAATCGACTGCACATTCATAATTCATGATTCCTGTTACCCCTTTGTTGGTGGGGTTACATAGAAATTCTCAAAGTACAACATTCACCACCATTGTAAGCCCAAGGTCACAAGTTCAAGCCATGTAACAACCATGTAAGGCCATGAATTAAGCATCCTAAAGCCATGTCTTGTTAGTTGAGTCTGTGTCTTTGTAGTTTGGTTGGGCCATGTCTTGTCCCTTATAGTCTTCTTGAGGTGATATTGCCCCTAATCAGGTTGGAGGTCCTTAATGGATTTATCATTTGGAACCATGGTTTTTGGGGATAGCCTGCATTTGTAGGGATGATTACTAATGTATGGGCTAGCCCAACCCATGCCAAGGTGCACCCACGTCATTCCACATGGTTAGAGTCTATAAGTGACCTTGACCTTGGTGCAGTGTCCCTCATAACAACTCTCAAAGCATAACAATCTTTTGTGGCAACTTTCACGTTTCCCGAGGTGGTTCATGGTTTCCAATGCAAAGTGGTCCCAGTGGTCAAAACATCAATTTAGTCTCAGATTGAAGTGTTCAGTGAGATGAAGACATGTCTTGAAGAGATTTTATGATTTGAGCTTCCGATGATGAGTTATGGTTGGTCAAAGTTGGTCAATAAGGGTGCACATGGGTTTTCTGGGCATATCAATTGGAGTGTTCCACTCATAGTTTTGAAACTCCATCTCGGATTCGGAACTGACCAAGGGTCAACTCTGACTCCAACTCTGTATCGACTCGGCCTAGTTGATTTCAATGACTCAGTCGTTGTAAATATATATATATATTATATAATATATATAATATTTTGTTTATGAAAAAACATATTTTTAAATATTTTCATTCATGTTTCCAAACTCAAAGCATTAGAATATAGAGAGAAGACAACATATGATCAAAGTATGCTCATTAATATATGTATTGTATCAAAATGGCACCCAAAGCATTGTCCAATACATGTAATATATAGAGGTCTAAATAAAAACACATAACCAAGGGGCTCTAAATGTCCTCTACAATAAAACATCACTAGTCACCAATGCTAAACAAGGCAAGATCATCTGGCTCAGACTCTGAATTAGAGTTAGACGGGGAAAACCATGGCTTCTCCTCACTACTGCTCCAAAAACCAACTCCTAACAAATGCAATGATATAGCTGTGAGTAAATGTGAGGGGGTTGGGTCACTTTTATAGGCTTGGGAGAGGGGTAGAGGCATTAAGAAAAAAATCCAAAAAAAATTGAGTTTGAAGTTTCAGTTGCCGCCCTTTTTCCCCGTGGACTAGCTCGGCCGGTTTAAGATGGGCTCAGCTGAACAGGCCGGTCCATTACCAAACCTGCCGAATTGGTGTCCAGCTCGGTTGGTTCGGTAACAGACCGACTGTCAGACCGGTTCTTCTACCTAGCCGACTCGGGTAGGCGTTTGGCTCGGTCTACCAGGTCGAATATGTTGGAAATACTAAGAGGGGTGGGTGAATCCACATTTCTTTTCAATTGTTATTTTACCAATTAAAACATTTATATTTAGAACATAAGATGAACAACAAGAATAAATGCTTTTATTCATATAATCTTTGGAATAAAATATATACAATATATATATGGTTCTAATCTATTGCCAAGCACCAACTTGGACTTTTGTGAGGCTCCAACCTCCAGAGCACCAACTCTGTTTTGTGAAGGCACCAACCTTGGACTTAGGAGCACCAACTCCCAGGACATCAATCTTTCCAATTCTGAAACACCAACCTCAAGGGCTCCAACCCTCTGCTATCAAGGCACCAACCTTGGATATAGGAGCACGAACTCCAAGGACACCAATCCTTCCAACTTCTAAGGCACCAACCCCAAGGGCTCTGACCCAATCTTGTCAGGGCATGTTTGATAGTAATGTTCTGCTCCCAAAACTCTTCTTTACTGAATTTTGTCTGTTTACAGCTTCACTGTAGTCTCCATGCTACAACATCAATGGCAACCAGTCTTCATATGAAGAAGTCTTTACAACTCTTCATACTGTCCACACAGAGTCTGCAAAAGTTATCTCATGATGATATCAAATAGCCATCACGATCTCTGATAATGTCTCCACACAGCTTTTGTGAGTCTACTATTCGCTGCACTAAGCTCTGCACAAGAACCAACTCTCTGTTTCAAGCCTCTGTTCTCATTGTTCTCTTACTTCCTAGAAACAAAATCACATATGCTTCAATGCCAATGCTGGCTACCGCTCCCTTCAAACGAAGTTAAATAAAACTTTATTTATTATATCATAGAATTGTTCTTCAGAATGTATTATGTACCTGATTAATTCATCATAGGTCTGAGTCTTTCACAGGGTAACATGATCCATAGAGTTGCTCGTCCTTCGACTGCCTCCTGTCCAGCTGGACCTTCGTCTTCCTTCTGTCTTGCTAGACCTTCAACCCTTTTCTGTCCTACTGGACCTATGGCTTGCTCCTTTCTTCTAGTTCACCAACCACCCTTTGAACCTTCCTTGTTCATTGTTATAGAAGCCTAATATGCCTGACCTTTTGGCTTCCTCCTTGCTCGCTTGAGCTTCGACTTCCTCAACACTCGCTCGACCTTCTGCTTCCTCAACGCTCACTCGACCTTTTGGCTTCCCTCCTCCGGTCGCTTTAGCTTCCTCTGTCTATTCGAGTGTTCCAATACTCACAGGACACGTAAATATAGACGAGTCACGAGAGGCTGAATTACAAAGAACTGTTGCATATTAAACAATATCACAGAGGCCCTTTTTTGTTTAATCTTTATACAATAGACTCAATCATTATTTACGGAGGATTTCATTGGAGACTGTACCAACAGAGAGGTCCCACATGCCACGTCACTATCCAATCACAATTGCAACTTTCATATGACAAGGCCTTAAGCCTTTAAACCCGGGACCATACAATATATTGGAATACAAGGATGCACAGGAAATACACGGAAAATCCCGCTCCGAAACACTTAGACAGACTTCAAATGTATTATGCCCGCATCTATAACTTCATCGGGTCCGCTCCTCCACAACTTTATTGCAATCGGCAGATTTGCACATAACATAGCCAATTCCTTGATAACCGGACGCAATATTATTTTAAACTATTTTAATAACTCCGTCGGGTCCATATATATATATATCGCATTCGACGCTTTCAATGTGGCAAGGCTTTATAAGAGGCTTGCGATATGCGACGGATGTGATAATATATTAAATCATATTGCAATGGTCCAGTCGAGTCTTTAGCTCCATCGCAATCGGCGGATTTAACATCCCTTAGAAACTAGCGACACAGCAAATGCGATATTATATTAGGGCGGTTTATAATGGAGCTGCAGGTCCGCATATATTATCGCAATCGGAGGTTTCGGGGGTGACAACCCATTATAACTTGTGATATGAGAGTTCCGATAGGCGGATGCAATATATCAATAAACAAAAGTTAAATACACCTGTCGGGTCTGTATATATATATATATATATATATATATATATATATATAACCTTCCCACTCTATAACATTGGTTATATAAAATTTAACCACATGAAATCTTTATATCCGCGCTATTTCTATTATAATGTTTATATAATAGAAAAACACAATAATCATGTGTAACTTACCTTTTCAGCGTCTTTATAGCCTTTGCACACTTTCCGATGTTTGCCTTTTTCAGATTAATCCTCCACTGTAGATCTTACCATCCCATCTGATGGTTGATACTTCACCCGACCAACAAAGCTGCTCAAAAGATCTCTGTCGTTCAATCAACCCCGCTTGATCTGACAGTTGATATTGATTTCGGGTGGATAACTTGCGAGAGGAATACCCGCCCAATAAAGTGGTTTTCTCTCTCTAGTCTCCTGCCACGCGTCGGTCGATGAATGGTATTGGGTGATCAGCCCTAAATACCACTTACAGCTTCTTTCTCGCCCGATAACCCGTTTTTGTTTATAAAACTGCCTTCCTTCGCAACTAATGATTTCAATGCGGACCTCGCCGATGTGGTTTCTCCAATATATATATACTGCTCCACTCTTATATGCTCTTATCTGCTCTTGGCTTGTCGCTCCTATGGCTTCTGATACACCGCTCCAATAGATCTTCTCTGATATTCCTCCGATGTCTCATGATATGGTTCCTTTGTTAACAGCGCTTCTGCGGGCTTCTCCTCCTGATGTGTGTTCCTCTTTGTTCCTTCTCTTTTGATGACTTCTTCCTCTTTGCAGGACTTCTTGGGCATATAATACATGCGATACTCCTGATATGACTCCTCTTGCTCCAATAGGTCTTCCTTTGGCTTTGCAATGTCTTCCAATGAACTTCTCTGATACCTTCATACCTTGATGGCTTATGATATATTTTCCGATATGCCTCTCTTGCTCTGATATTCTGCAATACTCCTCTGATGTGTTAACTCTTTTGATACTCTTACTCACGGCTTGGCTTTCTTGATGACCTTGCTCCTTGGCTTCTTGCTCTTTTTTCTTCATGGATCTGCGCTGCTTCTCGTTGGCTTCATGTCTTCATTTAGTATCCTAAAATATTGCTATATTGACATCAATGACAATTTAGGTCAACAATCTCCCCCTTTGTCATTGATGGCAATATTCTTCTTCTCTCCCCCTTTGACATCAATGGCAAAGGAGTGCTTTGGGACTCCCCCTGTTGAATTGCTACTCTTCTTCATGAATAGTAGATCTTCACGGGTCTGTTACTCCCCTTGTCATAGTACTCTTTTTTTTACTCAAGATAGAAGGATTGATGCTTTATCATCAATTAGCACATTATCCCCTCTTCATGCCTCATAACTACTTTATCATGGCTTCAACAATGCTTAAAGATGCTCCACTTCAATGCTTTCAAATAGATTTCAAATAGCCACACACCAAATGTTCAAGTCCATGTTTTTATGCTTCAATCCATATTCTGTTGTCTCCATAGTCAGAATCATAGTTGCGGGGGAGCGCCCCCCCCCCCCCCCCATCGAACCCGCTCTCGAAGCGCGCTCCGGCGAGAGCGGCTCCGGAGCACCTCGGGAGCACGCTCCCGAAATCGCTCCCGGACGGGAGCGATTTTCGGGAGCGCAATTCTGTCAAAAAAAATTTCGCTCCTTGCCGTTTTCGGGAGCGACTTAGGGAGCGGTCGCTTTGTCGCTCCTGAAGCGCTTTTTTAAGCCCGCAAGCGATCGGGGAGCGATCGCTCCCGATCACTCTCGGGCATTAAAAAATCGCTCCGGGAGCGATTTGAACCGCGTCGGGAGCGGGTCGGCGGAAAAAAATTCTGCGGACCCAAAAAAAAATTAAATTAAAAAAAAAAAAATTGTTTTAAAAGCCCAAAGGGCATAAAAAAATTTCATTATCAAACATTGAGCTTGGCTCAGGAGAAAGAGCAAGAGCAAAGGAGCAAGGAGCAAGTGCTGAAGAGCGAGGAGCGAGGAGCGAGGAGCAAGCCTACAGAGGTAAGTAACTTAGTAATTTAGCTAATCTAGCTAGTTTAATTTAGTTAG
>APFE030935941.1:163738-176048 GCA_000404065.3 Pinus taeda
ATATATATTTTTAAAAAATCGCTCCCGGATTCGCTCCCAAACTGGGAGCTTCTGAAAATGGTCGCTCCCACTCCCGCTCTCGCTCCCAAGTAACATGGGTCAGAATTAAGAGGCCTTCATAGTCCAAATCAAGAGAAAAATGCCACTAAAATTGTCTTTCTTGCTATCTCTCTTTAGATCAGAGTTCCTTTGTATTTCTGTGCTTCTCCTTAAGTTACTGAGCTATATTCGACTGCACAACATTCTCCTTTTTAAAGTCTTTTGATGAGCCATCTTTTCCTTGTGTTCTTGAAAAAAAAGATCTATGCAAGTTATCTCCACGAGCAGATTTTGATATCCAATCTGTGACTGTCTTTTAAATTCTTTTTACTGATTGTCATCTTTTTGCAATGCTTCAGTTTTGTCAGATGCTGCCAACTGCTCTTGCTTCATGCTTCATTCCCAGATGTATTTGTTTGTTTGAAGGTTGCCTCTATTTGTGTCCATAATCTCCCTGTTCTCACATCAGATCCCCAAGTTGAAACATTGTAACATCTGTAATATCAGCACCATAGTTATTTGCCCTATTTCTCTAGTATTAGATGACATTCTTTGTTGTTCCAATTTCTACTTAGTGATCAAGTGGAAAACATTTTCAACACCAGTCCAAAGAATAGTTAAGAGATCAAGTTCGTCAATGGAGTGCTCCTAAGAAATGATCAACTACCTCGACCTCCTACCTGAAGAACTCAGCTTGTTGTAGGGAAGGTTTTCCATAAAATAGTCACAAAAACTTGCCCATAAATCCTTCTTAAGGATGCAACCTTTTCCCGTAATGACCCAGAACTGTATAAGAAACAAAATGGCCCAAAACATGATCTTTTCCCTCCTTGTTTTATCTCCTAGGGCAACGACCGATTTCAAAGAGAAGAAAAACGACGATATGGATGTCTCTAATGAGGATGGAGGCCACCTATATTAATAGGAGATGGAGTGGGGTTTAACTTGGTTAATTAACCCCAAGCCGACCTCGATGAGTAACACATGAGTGGGCTTGAATTCAAAAATATATTTTCCCTTATCCAATTTTAGTGATCTTTAGATCGATTTTGATCCTCAGAAAGAAGAAGTCACTGCCACAATTAGCTTCTTCAAAGGAGCTGCCCAAAATGGAATTTGGCCCTAGTTACCAATTTTAACACCTTTCATTGGTGTAGTTGAGTAAATTTCCTTGTCATGGGCACTTTTGGGCATGTTTTGGTAGGGGGATTCAGTGGAAAGAGTGGGCTAGGTTTGTACTCTTGTCTCCACTGCCTGATTTTGTGGTTAACCTTCTGTCCTAGTCCCGTGGAATCTCCTTTACTGTCCATTAGCTTTAGGGTTGGCACTACATGGGAAATCTTGATTTTGGTTGCGTGGTCCCACTTCCTGACACCATATACAACACTCCCTTCCACTCATTTTAGCCCCATTCATCTCATTTCCTATCCAGGTCCACATATGGTTAGCCTCTCCCTCCCCTTGTCCACACCTTGGGTTGGGCCCGGAACGATGCTTGAAGGTTGATGCAGCTAAAAAAAAGAGGAAAAGCATAGTTTGGCCACTCTCAATAGGAAATGTACCACAAAATACAAAAGGATGGCTTGGACATACAAATTTTGCATGTGGGAAAAAGCCAAACGTGAGCTCTACCCCTTATCCATGGCCATCACCCTGGTTCCTATGGGCCCAAGATGAGACCCCTCCATCATCAAGGAACCCATGATTGTCCCAAACCCTTGGTGCACGATGAACTGCCCCTCCTTAAGGGGGTATCCACTGCTATATATTACACAACATGCTCTCATTCCCTGGAGCCTAGAGCAGTTATGAGGAAAAATAAATCAAAGGCAAAAGGCATATGAAGAAGGGTGGAAGAACAAAGGTTGAGGTTACTCATGTACCACGTTTTGCACCCTCCTACACTCATATACCTAGGTGTGGGCTTTCCCTATTATAGCTACCTTGTACCATGACATGTAGTCTGGATGATTCCCTTGATCCTCACTCCGTTCCATTACCATATCATCTTCCACTTGCCATTTGAGGGATGTACCATATGCATGTCACCCCCTTTAAAAGTTGAAACCACCGAATAGGGTCCTTGATTAACCCCTTGTTGAGGTTGGAGACATTTGTATGTGCCAAAGGCCACTATGGAAGGGCATGCCACTATGAAGTGCCCCATTGGTTCTATGACTTGTAAGCTCTTTTACTTGATTATTCTAATGATTTGTTGTATTGGAAGGCAAGGGGAAGCATTAAATCTTATGCAGGATTGCAGGTGGGTCTCCATTTGGGGCTTGGTCTCCCTAGATGGCGTCCTAGCCCTATAGAGGGCCACATTGGCACTTGTAGGGTGAGCGTTGAGAACCATGGGCCTCCAACATAGCAGAGAGTACTTCATGGATTCCCTGTTGATTTTTTTGGGTAGTATCAGATGTGCTCTAGCTCCAAAATTTTGTGGAGGGACTAGAACACATGAGATCTCCAAGACACAGAAATCGTTTGGAGAAATTCCACCCGGAGTGCATGTTATTTAAATAATTAATTATTTTTAATGGTGCCTAAGTTGAAACTTAGGAAATTAAAATAATTAAAGTGAATTAATGTAAATATGGGTGAGAAGCTTCTAAGTGGCAAGGATCAAGTCTAATTTAATCTTAACTGTTGATTAGAGATTAGATCATGGCCATTGATTTCTCAACAGAAAAAGTATAAAGGAAGGCTTGGGATTAGTTGGAGAACACACACACACAGAGCATCACTTGAGCTAGATTGAAATTTTGGGCCATGGTTTGCTGAGAATCTTGGGGTAAGCTTCTAGTGCAGTGAGGGGTTGTTCAACAGCAGGACTTTTGTCCAAGGCCGAGAATTCTAACAAAAAATTTCACATTCCCAACACCACTCATTGATTTCTCGTGCTCCACCTTTTGGATGAGGATTATGCACTTAGTTCACCATGCCCAACTGACACCACACTTGCACCATACACTTGGCAGATGTTCCAGGGTCCAAATGAGGCTATATTAGGGCTTATGTCATCATCCTAGCCCTTACAGATGCTTTACAAACATTTTCGATCCACTTGGAGACCCATGAGGATGTCCTTGTGTCCCATACCCACTTGGGAGCACCACAGGGATATGCTTGGAAAATGAAGGACCAACCCCTTGTCCATTATGTTTGAGGTCCATTCTAACGTCATGGCACACTCTGAACTTCATTAGGCCTCCTCAAAGGGCCAACAACTCATTTTATTGATCATTCTACAGTCTTGAGAGGCTTATTCTTGTGTTATTGAGATATCTTAGTGGGCTTGTCACCGAGGGATGTTACTATTGCACATTATTTTATTATTTAGGGCTCAATTAAGCCAAATTAGGCAAATTGAACTCATTAAAGATTGTATAAATAGATGAGAGGTGATTCATTGTCTAATCATCACTTGGGTTGGATTCGTATCTCTTGTGAGATTTTTGCAATTTTTGCTAGGTAAAATTTTGGAGCTTTCTTGATGCACTATGATGCTCGGATTTTCACTATTGTCTTTGGAGCTTCTTTCTAATGCAAAGTTGATGAATGGATATACTCTGTCTCTCATATTAGTTGAATTTTGATGCTCTTCTTGTTATTTTACTAGTTTAGTGCATGTTATGATTATCATTATTCTTGTATGGGTTAAAGTAAATGTGAAATTCTTCTAGGTAACCTTGAATAAGTGATTTAATGCATGCGTTATACTTGAAGAGAGTGGGTGAATGTTCTTAGAGGCACCTCTTAGGTTGAAAGACCTCGAAACTTCATCTCTTTGGCAAATTTTAAGTATAAATCCCTATGAACTAGTTGCTACCTTTGGAGAGGCTAGCAAAGATCAATTAGGGCTCCTTAGCACATGAAAATTCTCGATCTATGCCTATATTGACTCGATTAAGCCCAAGCAATAAGACTCTAATTCTCGTATCCCTTTGGTTGTCAAATTTCCCTCTCTTTTCTTCACTTTTCCCAATTCTAGGCCTAAACCCAAAAAGGCCTCCTAGGGCATCACATGAAATCTTTTGTAGCCATCCAAACACCTTGAAAATTGGTCCACAACTACATTGGGGTCTTCTCAAGGTGTCCTACGAATTTGAGCACAATCCTATGGTGGAATCCCATGATATTGCAAGCCCTAGCTTGAGGATCATTTCTCTCCCTAAGTTGATTTTGGGTTAGTGTCCTCACTTGGATCATTACATTTAAATTTCAAAAGAAAATTAGTTCTTTGATCCTATTCTCTTCCCTATTTAGGTCAAGCCCCTTTTTGCTCGATCAACTCGATACCCTTGACCTAGTTTGGGTCCGCTTGGGTTCTCTGTGGTCCTGCAAAACTTTATAACTCAAATTCCACAAGGACTACATTGAATCCATTTCTCCACAAGGATCCTTAAGTCCAAGAAGCCACTTGTGAAGCTATGTTGCAGGAAACGTAGGGCAAGGGGGTGTTTCTGTACGGAAACGGGTACGAAACGTTGAAACGCGTTTGGTACGGCCCTGAAACGCGTTTCAGGCGGTACTGCCACGTTTCATGAAACTGAAACGTGGCCAGTACGGCCTGAAACGCGTTTGAGGGCCGTATGACTCACGTTTCCGCTTTTTACTTATGTTTAAAAAAAAAAAAAATAGTTTGTTTTCTAATTTATTTTTAGGTTATCCTAGTGACTTCTAGTTGCTTCTAGATGCCTGTCTAAAGTTATAAAAGTGAACTTTTTCCCTAGTGTTGATATGCAATTCATGGTCATGTTAAATTCTTAAAGTAAAAGTGATATTCTCATTTATTTTCATTTTCATCCTTTTCCTTAAATTTTTAACATTACCATGAAATGACTCAGGATATTTGAGAGTGGTTTTGCCCTCATTGGATTTCATATGGAGAAAGTAGAATTTTAGATCTCACTCAAAATCCAGCAGACTTATCTGTTTTTCAGGATTTCAGGATTAGGGAGATTGCAATGTTTCCATTGGATTTTATCATGTACTAGGGTATGGAATTTGTATTTAATCAAGAGAACCAAGCCCTCTATGCAGGGGAGACTCCCAATAATGAAGAGCATGTAGGGTACTAGGGTATGAAACTTTTATTTAATCAAGAGCACTAAGGTCGTTCGACTATGTAGGAGGAGACTCCCAATCAAGCACGAGACAAGAAATTAGAAATTTCTCGTGGCTGATTTTGGATATTTCTATTTTCATTATGTGATCATTCATGAGTAAATGTGATGTAAATTTAGAGACTTATAGTTTATGCATTGACAATTGACAATTTTATCATAATCTAATAAATTAGAATGTATCATATATGCTTTATGATTGCACATATTTCTTAAATGTCCTATATATTCACGTTTCCCCGTTTCCAAAATTTGGGGAGGTCGCGTTTCGTACTGCTTCCCGTTTTGGAAACTCATACCCGTTTCCCCGTTTCGTGCAACTTAGTTGTGAAGGCTTATCCTCCAACCCTAGTCCAAGGTATCCTCATAGCCCTTCTTAGAGAGCCCATAATATTGCTTCTCAAGCAAGTAAGCTATTTAATTGAGCCACTCTTGTGAATAAGCTTTAGGAATCACTCCTTATACAACCATTGATCCATTCATCATTGTAATTCCTCTTATACCGGGTCTCCTCTCATTGGTGAAAGTTCGTAAAGAGTAGGGAGCCTTAGTTGAGGTGACATTGGGCTATCACTCCATTGTTGCCCCTTGACCTAGTAGTTGCTCTATAGGATCCCCTCCTAGGACCCCTGCTAGTTTGAGTGGTAACATTTTGGCGTCATTGCCAGGGACACGAGACGTGTATCTTTTTCCCCATACGACAATATCGATATATCATTCTTGGCGACTCCATTGGAAGAATGAAGCCCTAGTTCTTCATTGAACTTTAAGGTCAATGCTTGTAGGGTGAAGCAAGCACTTCTCTAGGCACCTTTAAATTCACCCTAGCGACTCCTATATAATTTACATGTATATCTTGATAGGATGTCTTTCTTTGATGATTTTCTCGCTTTGGACATCACTAGCATCCCTGGGCCCCCTAATCATGTCACAAGAAGGATGGTATATGGGGTGCTCGTGTTTGATGGTGATCCACCCTTCGCAATTGATCATGTAGAAATATTTAATGCACATGCTTCAAAGGAGAAAGTGGTCCACCAGGATGTCCTTATCATGTTGTTCATGAGATCTCTTTGTGGTCATAACTCATGGTTACATAATCACAAACCTAGGAGCATCTCATCTATTGAGGAATTCTTTAATGGCTTTCTTAGACACTTTCAAGTGTGCCCCACATTAAACATTCAAGAGGAAGCCTTCATTGAGCATCATCAAGACCTAGGGAACCTAGATGATGAGCAGGAAAGGGGGCCTTCGCTAGGTCCACATGGTGAAAGATGGGATGATGATAATTCCAAAAACATGTGATATAGGGAGGATGAGTTTCTAGAGAGTGAAGTTAGGGTTAGCCCTACCTTTTCCAAGGATACTATCTCTAATGATCTACCCTTTTAATACCTTGGAGAAGGTGATCCCATAGCCCCTTCAAACATTGATATCAATGATTATTCACATATTGAAGAAGGTAAATGGGAGGTCCATGGAAATAATTTCGACAAAGACCCTATCTATGACAACGATGACGATGATATCAATAGGACCCTTCTCTTTCCTCAAAATCCTAGGGTTGTAGTTGAATCTTGTGTGGACCCTTTCCTCAACCCTTCTTACATTATCACTAACAATGAGGAATCCTCCATCCCTCCTAAGTGTAATCATTGTGGGAAACCTACTTGTGTTTCTCTATCTCATGAGTCTCTCTTTCCTACCAATCATAACTCTATGGAGGCCATGAAGCATGACATAAATGGTAAGGACCATGATGGTATTGATATGCCTGAGGTTGGCATCCATCAAAAGTTTAAGAGCCTAATTGTTGACATCTCTATCCTTTGGTTAGAGGAGAGAATTTCATGGACTAGATTACATCCCTTTGTTCCCTCTTCTTCCGTGATCATCCATGTATGGGCTCTATTTTCCCACATTCCACCCTGGTGACCCTCCATATGATTGTTTTTGTCCTTACTCTTGGATTTGCTACATAAATAAGCATTGGGCAAAATGTTTTTGTGATGATTTAATGATGTCTTGGTTGCATTGGCTCTATGATTAAACTTAGTGCTTCTACGCCATAATATGCATGTTAGGGTAGGATGCATTGCATGCCCATTTTCCCATTAGAACTAACATCATATGATATTTCCATGACAGATTTGTTGCATTTAGATTAAATTTGCATTTTACTTTCTTGTTGATTTTTATGGCCTACTACCAAGCATGGGTGATCATAAGACACCACAAAAACATGTTGCCCCGTGTGCTTGGTCTTTGATATGTGTAGGTAGCAAGTCTGTGGTACCAAGAGATTGTTGGTGTTCTCATGATCTCCCGTTCAAGTAGTCTCATGCACCTCTTCGAGAGCTCACGTCCTAGTTGGAGCCAAATGTTACCCACCATCTGTGGGTAGTGTACATAGGAGAATTTTTTTTCTCCTAGATGGTTCTCAGCCAGCAGCCAACAACCCCTTGCAAACACCATATAGCTCGATGTGCCATTTTTACCACCACTTGAGTTAGCCAGGTGGCCCCTCGTCCACTTGTTATAATTGTATGTTTGAAGGTAGGCCTCCCAACCCCAAAGGTATGGCCTTTCATTGATGTAGTTGAGTAAATTTCCTTACTTGTCATGGGCACTTTTGGGCATGGATTGGCGGGGGGATTTGGTGGAAAGAGTGGGCTAGGTTTGTACTATTGTCTCCACTGCCCCATTTTGTAGTTAGCCTTGTATTCTGTGAAAATTCCTGAATCTAATACATCAGAAACCCCTACTACAATTATTGGTTTACAATCTCCTACTTGTTCTTTACAAGTTATTTAATTGCACAAACATCGAAGTAAACACTATTGTGGCCTTCACAAATATACCAATCATGCATTGAAATAAACAGAGACAATAACAAAAGGGACACAATTATTTTTCGACAATCGTCCCCGGAAAAACCCAATTCGGGAAAATCGCTATAGCATATAGAGGGTTTGTATTATTAAGTAGATTTCGTGAATACAACTAGGGTGCCAGAAATGGCTCATCCAACAGAGAATATCCTTGGCATTAGACCCTCTATTTGGAGACAGATATTTTTGGCAAATTAGCAGCTTGATGATTAAACCCCATAGTGACTCCGACTGTTCCCTATGCTAGATAGTGAAATCTACTCCAAGCACTGCTCTAGAATTGCGTCACTCCTCCAGGAGCTGCGTCACCCTCTCTCGGCTCAGAATCTGCTGATCTGCTCCTAGTCTTCCCCACAAAATCTCCCCAGCGCCAGCCTATACGGCTTTTGCATCCTCTACGTCATCTCTTTTAACTCTGAAAAAATCCCTTCTAAGGCTTGCGCTGTCTCTCCAGGCACTGCGTTGCCTCTCTGCTATGTATTCTTCAACATCGGGTGGAAATCCCTTGTTGAACTGCCCCTCATTGCAACTCTGATCACTAACTCGATTTTCTCAGCAAACCTCACCTCAGAAAATCGAATTCTTTGATCACTTGGTGTATTTCCAACTGACCCTCAAGCCTCCTCTTATACTTTTCTTGTTGACAAATCAACGGCCGAGATTAAGTCCTTAATCAATGGCTAAGATTAGAACTAGCTTGATCCTCATCTCTTAGAACTTTCTCACCCATATTTTATTAATACACATTAATATTTTTATTTTCCTAAGTTTAGACTTAGGAACCCATTATTATTTTAATAACTCCTCATCTAGGTGGAATTTCTCCAAACGATTTCTGGGTCTTGGATATCTCATGTGCCTTAGCCTCTCCACCAATTTTCAAGGCTAGAGCACATCCGATGCTACCCAAAAGCAACATATTCTAGTCCTATGGAATCTCCTTTACTGGCCATTAGCTTTAGGGTTGGCACTAGATGGGAAATCCCGATTTTGGTTGCGTGGTCCCACTTCCCGACACACTATACATCAATCCCTTCTACTCATTTTAGCCCCATTCATCTCTTTTCCCATCCGGGTCCACATGTGTCCATTGGGTCCACATAGGGTTAGCCTCCTCCTCCCCTTGTCACAACTAGCATCGGGCCTAGAACGATGCCCAGAGGCTAATGCAGCTAAAAAGAAAAGGAAAAGCATAGTTTGGCCACTCTCAATAGGAAATGTATCACAAAATGCAAAATATTGTCGGGACATACAAATTTAGCAAGTGGGCGAAAGCCAAACGTGAGCTCTACCCATTATCCATGGCCATCACCCTGGTTCTTATGGGCCCTAGATGAGCTCCTTCCATCATTAAGGAACCCATGATTGTCCCAAACCCTAGGTGGGCGATGAACTTCCCCACCTTAAGGGGGTATCCACTGCTATATATTACACAACATGCTCTCATTCCCTGGAGCCCCGTGCAGTTATGAAGAAAAGTCAAACAAAGGCAAAAGGCATATGAAGAAGGGTGGAAGAACAAAGGCCGAGATAACTCACACACCATGAATTGCTCCCTCTTACAGTCATATAGTCAAATGTGGGCTTCCCCTATTGTAGCTACCTTTGTACCATGACATGTGGTCTGGATGATTCCCTTGATCTCCACTTCGTTCCATTACTATATCATTTGCCACCTGCCATTTGAGGGATGTACCATAGGCATGTCACCCCATTTAAGGGTTGAAAACACCTAATAGGGTTCTTGATTAACCCCTTATTGAGCTTGGAGACACTTGTACGCGCCAAATCCCACTATGGAAGGGCATGCCACCATGAAGTGCTCAATTGGTTCCATGACTTGTAAGCTCTTTTACTTGCTTATTCTAATGATTTGTTGTATTGGAAGGCAAGGGGACGTATTGGATCTTATGCATGATTGAAGGTGGGTTTCTATTTGGGGCTTTGTCTCCCTATACAGGGTCCTAGCCTTCTAGAGGGCCACTTATAGGGTCAGCATTGAGAGCCATGGGCCTCCACCATAGCAAAAAGTACTTCATGGAACCCCAACACCACTATTTGATTGCTCGTGTTCCACCTTTTTGATGAGGATGATGCACTTGGTTCACCATGCCCAGCTGACTCCACACTTGCACCATACACTTGGTAAATGTTCAAGGGTTTAAATGAGGCTGTATTAGGGCTTATGTCATCATCCTAGCCCTTATAGATGGTTTACAGGCATTTTCGATCCACTTGGAAACCCATGAGGATGTCCTTGTGTCCCCACACCCACTTGGGAGCACCAAAGGGATATGCTTGGAAAACAAGGGGCCAACCTCTTGTCCACTATGTTTGAGGTCCATTCTTAATCATGGCACACTCTGGACTTCATTAGGCCTCCTCAAAGGCCCAACGACTCACTTTCTTGATCATTCTACCCTCTTGAGAGACTTATTCTTATGTTATTGAGCTATCTTGGTGGGTTTGTCACCAAGGGATGTTATTATTGCACATTATTTTATTATTTGGGGCTCAATTAGGCCAAATTAGGCAAAATGAACTCATTAAAGATTGTATAAATAGATAAGAGGTGATTCATTCTCTCATCATCATTTGGATTGGATTAGTATCTCTTGTAAGATTTTTGCACTTTTTGCTAGGTAAACTTTTGCAGCTTTCTTGACACACAATGATGTTTGGATTTTCGCTATTGTCATTAATGGATATACTTTCTCTCATGTAAGGTGAATTTTGATGCTATTCTTGTTATTTTATTGGTTCACTGCATGTTATGATTATCATTATTCTTGTATGGGTTAAAGTAAATGTGAAATTCTTCTAGGGAACCTTGAATAAGTAATTTAATGCATGCGTTGCACTTGAAGAGAGCGCGTGAATGCTCCTAGAGGCACCTCTTAGGTTGGAAGACCTCGAAACTTCATTTCTTTGGCAATTTTGAAGTATAAATCCCTATTGACCTAGTTGTTGCACGTGGAGAGGCTAGAAAAGGTCAATTAGGGCTCCTTAGCACACGGAAATTCTCAATCTATGTCTATCTTGACTCTATTAAGCCCAAGCAATAAGGCACTGATCCTCGTATCCCTTTGGTGGTCAAATTTCCCTCTCTTTTCTTCACTCTTCCCAATTCTAGGTCTAACCCCAAAAGGTCTCCTAGGGCTTCACACGAAATCTTTTGTAGCCATCCAAACACCTTGAAAACTAGTCCACAATTGTGCTGGGGTCTTCTTAAGGGGTCCTCCAAATTTGAGCACAATCCATGTAGGAATTTACAGGGTATTGTTGACGTGGTTAAAACCCTCAAAGAGGGAAACAGTGTACGACCTAAGCCAACGCGGCCACTTCAGGCAATTTATTAATAAAAGAAAGAAAATTTACATAAGCTTCTCTCATGAACGATTACCCTACAAATGACCCTCCATGCTCTTTAAATAGAGATCATGGACCAACCAAGTGTTAAGCCACAGATCAAGTGTCGATAATACCGAAGAGAGAATGAACCGTCGGATCACTACATATCGTGACCATTGGATTGTAAGTTACAAAAGTACATAGTAAAGAAACACACTTTACCTAACATCTCCCCTTACGAACAACTTGGGATAGGATTGAAGGATGTACAAATATGACACAATAGGAGAAGGAAGGAGGCATTAGAGCCTATCCCCCCTTAGTGAAAACTTCCTAAACTCCAACCATAAAACAAAGTTTAGTAAACTTCACCTCTGTGAGAGCCTTTGTAAAGATGTCTGCAACTTGATCATCTGTTGAACAATATTGCACTTAAGAACATGGCCGTGAATGAGCTTTCTGATGAAGTGCATGTGCATTTCAATGTGTTTGCTGCACTGATGTTGGACTGGATCTTTGCATAGTTGAATGGCACTTTGATTATCACGCCAAAGTGTAGTCGGATGTTGCTGCTGAAAGCCGAACTCTAATAGGATTTGACAAAGCCACAGGGCTTCCTTATTAGCTTCTACGACACCATGATACGTTGCTTCTGCTTAAGAAAGAGAAATGGCACTTTGTTTCTTGCAAGCCCATGTAATAGGTCCTAAACCAAGAGTGAACACATAACCTGCAGTAGACTTCCGATCATCAGGGTCACCAACCCAATCAAAATCAGTGAAACCAACCAATAAGAGGAGATGCTTCTAAACTTGTAATGAATCCCAAACTGAACTGTACCTCAAACATAACAGAAGTATTCTTTTAGTTTACTTTCCAATGACTTTCATGTGGGTT
>APFE030935945.1:0-10408 GCA_000404065.3 Pinus taeda
TTGATTCAGTCTTATTTTCTTGACATTTGGACTCCATGGCCCGATGGTAAGAAGACGCTTATATATCCATTTGAATCAGTGATTCCACCACCAAATCAAATCAAAACCCAATCAAGCTTAAATAACTAGCCTAAAATCAATTAACTCAACAAAGTTAAATCATTAAGAGAAAGCCCTCTCTGAGCATTAGGAAGGCTAGATCTTGATCTGAAAAGTAGGTTTATGGTTACCTCTATCATTTCTTTGAACACAACATGACAACCCTAGGGAAATTTTAGAGTGATAATAGCCCCAACAAGGCTATCAGAGCATGCGAGGGATACGAAGTGACATGTTTGGTTTAAAAACATTGTGGGTTATGATGGAGGTAACAGAAACCAATCACTGTTAATGGGAGATGGTTGTGATATTCTTGGTGAAGATGTGGATGATTTTAAGGTTGTAGTAAATGAAGAGTGGGTAAATTTGATGTCGGAGGTAAAAGATGTGTTGTTGTTGGATAACATGTTTCTTAGCATGCGATAATACTTTCAAATACTCCACATTGAATCCTTATCGCAATGTGAAAGTAGGAACTTATTCACTATTAGGGGGTCTTGGTTTGTTTATATGGAAGGAAAATAATATGTGCTTATGGTTTTAGGTGTATAGTGAAAATTAAGGATTAGAAAACTCCATAATGTTACGACAAAATAAGATTACTTAGTCAACCTATACGTTGTAGATGGTGTACTGATTGTGTATCTCTCACGTCACCAGAGTGTTCGAGGTTCTCTAGTACGATGTTGCCCCTAATATTTTGTGGATCGAGTGCTCAAGGTTCTCCAGTATGATGTTCCTCCTGATATTTTGTGTATCAAATTTTATGTGTACTATTTTGTCTTTTTTTGGCTAATTATGCATGTGTGTAATATTGTCTTTATGGTATTTTATGTGGATCATATTGATGTGTACTATTGTAATTGTTATGGAAAATTATGCACATAATTATTGTTTAATAAGAGATTGTTATAAATTATGCATGTGTGTATTGTTATGTGATTCAAGTTGATCCCTTTTTCCAAATGAAACATGTGGACTATATATGATTTTAGAATTAATTTACTTGTTTAAAATTTAAATTTTTATATTCTAAATTGAATTTTTAAATAAATAAGAAATAATTAATAATATTCAAGTATATTTTTTAAATATTAATATACCCCATTTATTGATGTATAACAATGTTCATTTGTAATTTTGTAAATAAATATAATAATTGTTTCCTCTAAAATTAATTAATTCAAATTATTCATAATAATAAGAATAATGTTAAATATTGATTTTATTTTCACTTAAACTAAATTATTAAATTTGATATTTTTGTGGTGTAAAACTAAGTTATATTACCTCAGAATATAATCTAGAGCATATATATCTAAGAAGAATCATTATCGCCTTCAACCCATCCATATATTTCTTGCTCGGGTGTCGAGTTTCAATTCAATATGGAAATTCAATATGGAAATATGGAAGGTATTCTCGTTGTTAGCTTTTAATAGAAATAAAGATAGACTGTTCGTTTATCCTAATGGTAATGAGGAATTAGTATTTTCTTTTGGATGTTTCCTTGTTTCCCCAACCATTTCCTTCCTTTTTACTATCTTTCCAGCTAGGAGTTAGCCTAGAAAAATTGATTATATTGCCATTTTATGTTATTCAGGCACACTTTTTTACCTAAGATGAGTGAATGTACCTCAAGAGGAAAGAAGTGTGCTTAGAACCTTTTTTGATTGACAAATATTTGGTTTATATATATATATATCAGCTCAACATATCACATGCATAATTCAAATTGAATCTATTGTTGCTCACTTTATTTCTTGTAATTAAATTTGAAAGATATATTTTAAAATTCATGTTGTAATGGTGTTTAAAGATCCTGATTTTCAAATGCAATTTTAAATTATGGTTATCGGGATCCCAACAAATAGAGTATCGGAAGAAAAAAAAAATGTTAACATTAGATTTTTTCACGAATAAGAAGTCAATTTAGTGAGGAATAAATATGCCTAATTTTATGATAGTAACTGTGCAAGATAAGCAAACAATATTGTGTTTGGGACATGCAAAACCATCAAAATTTAGCATAAAATTGCACTTTGAGGTCATCCATTAGCTATAGGCTAATAAAATCAACGATATGCATTCCATATGATAATGGGAGGTGTAAGGAGGATAAAAACAAGATAAATTTCGATGAGATCAAATGGTGGTCTGTCATATTGATCATTGGTCCATAGAGCACACTGAAATTTAACTAAAAGCTACAATTTGACAAGATCTAACCGTTGTGGTTTAATGCAATCAATAACTCCTGCAATATATAGGATTCAAAAATGTTCAATGTTTAAACATAAGTCACAATCGAATGCGATTGGATAGCTCAAAAAAAACATGATCTATGGCAATTAGTTCCCATTAAGAGGTGAGTTATATGTAGAACAGTTAATTGTATCCATTGTGTATCCATAACCTAGTAGTTACATTGTAAGGCATTCCTCTGAGAATAACTCCCCTCCCATGGATAAAATGTGGAATGTCAAGCTCATATGTTGGAAGAGATTTGTCGTGGCAAGAGTACTGACTTGGGTATGGCCAAGATGACAGTACCTTTTCTTCGATTTCCACACCTCAATAGCATTCCCTTCTCTCTCCTCTTAGCATCTTCTCCCCACGACATTAATCATCCCCTCTGCACGCCTTTGCAACACATCGTCATACTCTGTACCACATTTATAGCCCATTGCATGGAAAAATTAAATTTGTTGGTTTTCATAGCTAATGAGGAAGGTTATGGTGTTGTATGTTCTCGTTATATCAAGAGTTTTCCATTTCGGTAAATATATTAATAAGCATACCATTAAAGATATATTTATTTTTAATCTTTTTACACTTTCATTTGAGAGTGGTTTTAATACATACCTCGGTAAAGTGGATTTGCATTAGGTTTATTTTTAATCTTTTTACACTTTGTCTAGAGAATGATTTGGGGACGTACCCCAGTAAAGTGTATTTACATTGGCTAGGGTGTTAATCTAGTGAAGCAAATGTTTGTTGGATGACAAAGTGGTATTTATGAGTCTGACATATATAAATTTTATCATCATGTTGCTAAAGTTATCATGGTCCTTTGAAAGGTTTAGCCCTTTCTACTATAATGTTTTGGTATATAATATTTATAAGTAATCATTGGTTTTTTATTCACTTTTTGATTAGTCAAATCCTTTTTAAGTTTATGGAATTAATTGCATTTGGCATAGAATTAAACTTTTGAAAGAACCATTTTTTTTGGATTTGTTTGTTTAGATTCAGTATGGGGTATATTTTTATTTGTAACATGTAGAGATTATCCATGGTAGTAATGATTACAATTGGCGCTGAAAATTGTGAACTTATATAATGTATGTATGGAGCATGGAATGTAGAATATTATTTTACCATGAAACTCATTTTCTGTTTACAAATTTTCCATTATTTTTTTTTAACTCGAGTATACAAAATCAATTATCACACTCATCATTGTTCAGGTTATATGTAAATAAGAAAGAAGTAGCAAATATTGGTAAAGGAAAAAATCATCCAACTACCTGGAAAACAATTTGTCCATCTTATTAGGTCTACATAGAAAGTGCATGTGCAAGAGTAAATTCTTTTACAAATAAATTGGGGAGAGTAATACCTACCTGACCCATTTATTTCGATGCATCCTATCTAGTAATATGGGCACTAGGGAATTCCTAAGGCATTAACGAAACATGGAAACTCGATATATATTCAAAAATTAATATGTATAATAAATTGGTCCTAAGTATTGAGGATAAAACAGAAATACAATGAACCCTTGTAATTGTAGATTTGTTTATATTGCTGACAACAAGGCACCTAGTGGCATCTTCTTATGCTCTGATACAGTTCATGTTAATTTTAGGTTTTAGAAAGGCATAGTCACAAAACATTAGGAGTATCCATTAACAATGGGTTGATGTTGCTTCATTATTTTTTATAACTAAGTAATGAAAATGCGTGCCTAACAATCCTTTGTAGTCGAGCTTTCCCAGACAAAAGAAACAACTTTAGGAACATTATTGAGATTTGTTTCAAGGTGGTGTCCAAATCCCCACATATGCCAAGAAGGATCAATAGGATGAACAAAACCATCAAGTATAATCAATGTTGGTGGTAGAGTCCCTAAATGCGAGAGAGTTTGATTGGAATTTAGATTATGCAAAAATACCATGCTTGCGAATCAAGGATGTTCATTCCATATGCCCATACACATTTCTCTAGATCTAAATTCTTTGATATAATGGGATGAAATAAGTTCAGATAAGTTTCTTATACAATATAGTTAAACCATTTGGTCATCATAAATCATAAATTTAAAATGAAAACTTAAACTTGAAAATAGAATTGAACAAACTAGAATGTAATATAATCCATGACACATAATCACAAGTTATGAACACTTGCATTTCTAAGAATTATATACTAATTGATGATAAAATAGGGACACTCCACCCAACCATAGGTTCCCTGTTGCACCAACTCTCATTGTAATAATAGCGAAACCTTAATCTAAAACTATCAATCCATGCTAAAACAATGGGTTGATGTTGATTTAATATTTTTTATAACTGGGTAATGCAAATACACACCTAACAATATTTTGCAGTTGAGCATTCCCAGACAAAAACAACAACTTTATGAACATTATTGAGATTTTTTTCAGGGTGTTATCCCAATCCCTACACATGCTAAGAAGGACTAATAGGATGAACATGACCTTTAAATGCAATCAATGTTGGTGGTGGAGTCCCTAAAATCCAGAGAGTCATATTGGAATTTAGATTCTGTAAAAATACCATGCACATGCTTAGCAACTTGTTAACTTGTAGTTCTAGATATAAAATACAAATTGTAATCCAAAATTTATAAGCTAATCTAAATCAAATATTTGAAAAAAAAAAGGAAAAAATTCGACTTACTTCTTTAATCCATTAATGATAGATCCTGAGAAAATACATGTGCATGATTAGAGAACTATTAAATTTTATATCTATATATATCTATATATATATATATATACACCAATGGTAATCCAAAACTTTTAAGCTAATATTGATCAAAGATTTGAAAAAACAAGTATAACATTCAGCTTACTTCTTAAGCCAATAATGATAACTTTCATGGATGTTTGTATTTCTCCAGACTTGCAAATCAAGGATGCTCATTCCATATTCCCATGCACATTTCTCTAGATAAAAATTACTTGATATAAGGGGATGAGAGAAATTTAGTTAAGTTTCTTATACAATATAATTAAGCAATTCCATCATCATAAATCATAAATTTAAAATGTAGACTTAAACTTGCAAATAGAATTGAACCAACTAGAATGTAATATAATCCATAACACATAATCACAAGTTATGAACAATTACATTCTTGGGAACTATCTACTAATTGATTGTGAAAAAGGGACAATCCACCCACCAATAGGATCGTTATTGCGCCAACTCTCATTGTAATAGAGGTAAGCCCCTAAGCAAAAACTATGAATCCATACTAAAAGAATGGGTCGATGTTGCTTCATTATTTTTTATAACTAAGTAATGCAAATGCATGGCTAACAATCATTTGCAATTGAGTATTCCCAAACAAAAACAAGATCTTTACAAAAATTAATGACATTTGTTTCAGGATGCTATCCCAATCCCAACATATTCCAAGAAGGATCAATAAGATGGACATGGCCATTGAATGCGATCAACGTTGGTGGTAGAGTCCCTCAATTCCAAAGTGGTGGATTTGAAGTTAGATTCTTTGCATGCTTAGTGAATTGTTAACTTGTAGATCTAGATATAAAATACCAATGGTAATCCAAAATTTATAAGCTAAGCTTGATCAAATATTTTAACAAACAAGGATAACATTCAACTTACTTATCTAAGCCAAAAATGATAGGTTCTGCAAAAATACCATGTTCATGATTAGCGAACTGTTAACTTGTAGATCTAGATATAAAACACCAATGGTAATCCAAACTTTTTAAGCTAAGGTTGATCAAATATTTGAACAAAAAAGGATAACATTCAAATTACTTCTTAAGCCAATAATGATAAATTTCATGGATGTTTTTCTTTCTCCAAGCTTGAAAATCAAGGACATTCATTCCATATGGGCATGCACATTGCTCTAGATCAAAATTCTTTGATATAAGGGGATGAGAGAAATTCAGATAAGTTGCTTATACAATATAATTAAACCATTTTGTCATCATAAGTCATAAATTTAAAATTCAAACTTAAACTTGCAAACATAATTGAAGAAACTGAAATGTAATATAATCCATGACACATAATCACAAGTTATGAACACTTACATTTATAGGAAGAATATACTAATTGACTGTGAAAAAGAAACACTCCAACCAAACATAAACTCCTTGTTGCAACAACTCTTATTGTAATAGAGGCCAACCCTTAAGCTAAAACTATGAATCTAAGCTAAAACAATGGGTCGATATTGCTTCATTATTTTTTATAACTAAGTAATGTGAATACATGCCTAACAATCATTTGCAGTTGAGCATTCCTAGGAAAAAATAATAGCTTTAGAAACACTATTGAGGTTTGTTTTAGGGTGGTATCCCAATTCAAACATATGCCAAGAAGGATCAATAGGATGAACATGACCATTAAATGCAATCAATGTTTGTGGTAGAGTCCCTAAATGCTAGAGAGTTATATTGGAATTTAGATTCTAAAAAAGTACCATGTGCATGCTTAGCGAACTGTCAACATGTAGATCTAGATATAAAATACCAATTGTAATCCAAAATTTATAAGCTAAGCTTGACAAAATATTTGAATAGACAAGGATAGCATTCAACTTACATCTTTAACCCAATAATGATATATTATGAAAAAATACCATGTGTATGCTTAGCGAACTATTAACTTGTAGATCTAGATATAAAATACCCATGGTAATCCAAAATTTTTAAGTTAAGCTTGACCAAATATTTGTATAAACAAGGATAGTGTTCGACTTACGTCTTAAGCCAACAATGATTACTTTCATCGATGTTTGTCTTTCTCCAAGCATGCAAATCCATGATGTTCATTCCATATGCCCATTTACTTTACTCTAGATTAATATTATTTGATATAAGGGTATGAGAGAAATTTAGATAAGTTTCTTATGTAATATAATTAAACCATTTGGTCATCATAAATCATAAATTTACAATGCAGACTTAAAATTGCAAATAGAATTGAACAAATTGGAATGTAATATAATCCATGGCACATAATCACAAGTTACGAACACTTATATTTGTAGGACGTATCTACTAACTAATTGTGAAAAAGGGACACTCCACCCAAACATAGGCTCCTTGTTTCACCAACTCTCATTGTAATAGAGGTCGTCCTTTAAGCTAAAATTTTAAATCCACCAATTTGATTTAACTATGGTTGAGTTAAACTCTCTTCATATAGTCCAATTCCTCTATTCATAATCAATTCTCAACCTACAACAACTTCAATCCACAACATTCTTTCTTGTCTACTTGTAATCCAAGGAACGGGATCAGTTTCACCAATCAACAATCCATTAGGCTAATGCACCTTCTTTTAGGGCTCCAACATATGATGGCCAACAATTTTCACTATTGGAATTCCAAACATTTTGAATTGTAGATAACTTTCACAATGATATCAATTTTCATTACAGGTAGTCTTTATTACATTCATAAATATTGCACTATAACTCAACATAATTTCTACATCGATTATATGGTTGGTTATATAGTGAGTTTGTTGTGTCCTTAAGTGGATATACTCTATATACTATCTACTTTCACCTTAGGCTATAAAAAACTAGATTCCTTATCCAAACAATTCTCCCAACTTAAAATTTCTTTTTAAATAAAATAATTCAAATTTACAAGTTAAATATTCAATTAAATAGCATAACATATACTCTTTCCTATGCTACAGACTTAAGGCGTTTCTTTTGTAACATATTGTGCAATTGCTAGTATTAATATTATTAGATTTAATAACTTTCCATTAATAATTTGAGGAAAGGTTTGTATCTAGATGGATTTAATCCCTTTCTAGGAATGATAGATTTGTGGTTAGATGGATCTAGGCTCGTTTAAAAACTCTATTAATTAATATTTATCACATCTTCAAAATATATTAAAATAATAACATTCATAAAATAGAAAATCATTTCTTTGATAAGAATAATACATATTTATATAAACCACCAAATATGTGTCAGACCAACAAAGAATATAAACACTCATAACTCATAAATTTTATATATCTCATTACTTATACACATCAATTAAGAAAGTTTCATATCACGTTTTTTTAATTAATCTATTTAATTAAAATGATGAAAAAACATAACTATTTTTTGAGATAAATCCCAATCTTTTATTTGTGACTATTAAAATATTTTAGAATATTCCAATAAGGTTACAAATCTCTATCACCCACCTACTTATTATTGATAATTAAATTAAAATTTTAGATGCCTTATTCTAAAATAAAAAAATGTCATAAAATTTCCACTTATTCCCTAAAATATGTGAATGGATAGTCGCTAAACTACCCATTACAATAAGTATTCTAAAACACAAAGTGATTTCTTTTCAAATTGGGATATCATAAAATAGTAGAATTAGATATTGTCAAAATATACCAATTGCCTCCCCTCTCACTTAAATTCTCCAATATTACATAATCAAAAACTTTATATCAAATCATTTGCATAATTGTGTAAGTTTAACCTTATATATTGAAAAAAAAAAAATAAACTACTCAAACTCTTCTTATTAAATTCTACACAACATTCCAAAAATATCCTACCTCTCTTTAATAAGTAATCCAAAAAAATCCTACCTTATCCAAGGAATACAAATGGAAAAAAATTAATACTTACAAATTCAAAAAAAAATTAAATCAATTAAAACTATTTTATTTATATCTCCATTATATCGTATTAATTAAAACCCCTAAATTGTACAATTAATGATGAGAGGACGTTGAAAGCGATGTATGCTTATTGATTCAAGGAGTTAACTTAGTTTAAAACTATATTATAATACATATATTAAACCTTTTAAAACTATATTAACCTATATATGAAACAATATTGAATTTGGGTTTAAGTATTTTTCTTATTTTCATACTTTTATACTTATAAATAAATCAAAAGATTATATTTATTAATTAAATAAATGTAATAAAGTGATAACATTACTTCATGCACTGTGGCTGTGGATTTCTGTGGAATCGTAAAGGACACGTTTTGTTTCTTTAAAAGACTTAGGATTCGTTGGGAATGCGAACGGAATGGGATTGACCGGGGAATGTAAGAAGGGGAGACTGCGTATTGAACGGGGCTTCACTAATGTTGAGTTAGACACTGTATTATAGGTTTTGTGTGAATATGTTTTTAGCCTAGTTTATACAATTCACAAAATAAATTAGAAATTTTGGTAAATATAAAAAAAAATAAAAATAAAAATAAAAAATAAAAAAAAAAAATTTGAAAATTTAGATATACAGTTGTTATATTTCAGGATTTGGATGTTTTCGGGTTTTTAATAGTGCTGAATACCTATTTTGCCATATAAAAACTATTTAAAAAACTCCAATTCTTGATTTTTGAATCTTGTTTGGCCAAATTAACAAACAAAAAAATTGTCGTCAAGACTATTTTGGTACGTAACGCCTGTATTTTGAAATAGAAAACGTAATAGGTCATTTGTTTTGTGATTCATATTTGTTTTTTAAGAGAATTTTTCAAAATTATGAATTTGTTGATTCAACCTTTTAAATATTTTAATTTTTATTCATCTAACACATTTTTAATCCTAAAAAATATATAGCTTTAAGTTTTGTTGATTGAAATAATTAATATGTAAAATTAATGTCGTTAAATAATTTATTATCATAATTAAATATTAAATCAATCTACTTAATAAATAAAAATTTCCTTTTACTTGAACTTTTTAGAGGTAAAAAAGCTATTTTTACCTATTAATTCTTGTTTCAATTTTAAAATCAAAATCTTTTAATTTTTATTTTTTATTTTTTTAATGTTGATAGATTTAATTATTATCAATATATTAATTTAATAAAATAAATTCACATATTATTTTATTTTTATTTAATAAACTAAAAATAAATAAAATTATTTTTAATATATATTATTATACACTATTAATCTACATAAGAGAACTTGATCGTTTTAAATATTTCAAAAAAAAACTAGTTTTAAATTAATTAATATAACTTAATTTGACCGATTTAAATAAAGTTTTATAAAAACTTAATTTTTTATC
>APFE030935946.1:0-16679 GCA_000404065.3 Pinus taeda
AATTTGTGTTAGTATTTTTTGATAATATACTAATCTACATCAAGTCTTAGAAGGATCATGTTCAACAAGTTGACAAGGTGCTCAAACTATTGGAGGAGAAACAATTATATGAAAAAATCTCCAATTGTTTCTTTGGAGTACAAGAGGTGGAATATTTGGGTACTCAGTTAGCTCATAACTCATCTTATCATCTTGAATTTGATGGGAAAACTGTGATAGTGAACAAATGTTTGGAAGGATATCTTTGTTGCTTTGTATATGATAAATAGACACAATGGGTCAAGTGGTTTCCTCTGGTTGAATGGTGGTATAACACTTCCTTCCATACTATAGCAAAAATGACCCCATTTATGGCACCTTATGTATATCATCCATCGTCCATCACATCATCTTTAAAAGAAAATTCTAAGGTTCAAGTGGTGGAGGATCACATCGAGCATCAATAACAAGTTCTCAAACTCTTAAAGGATAAACTCACTTTAGCACATAATATAATGAAACAACATGCATATCATCATCGCAATGAAAGAAGTTTTGATGTAGGTGACTGGATATTTCTACAACTACAACCATACAAACAAATGTCCCTCAAGAAAGCTAAGAAGGATAAGAAATTATCGCCATAGTATTATGGTCCATACAAGGTGTTACAAAAGATTGGTACTATGGAATACAAATTAGAGCTTCCTGCATCTTCTCGAGTGCACCCAGTTTTCCATGTTTCATGCTTAAAGAAGGTTATAGGTGAGAATCTCCTAGTTCAAACAATATTGCAGGAACTTTACGAAGAAGGAAAAATCATATTGGAACCTGAAGAAGTTGTTATCACCAAAATAGGACCCTGATAGGTTGCTCATCAAGTCAATATCAGTGTAATTATTTCAAACCAATCTTTTGCCTAAGGCTTAGCCTCCTCAATCTGAGAGGGCTCTCTCACTAGGTTTAGGGTTTTTTATTAATGATTAGAAGGCTAACTCTAGGAACAAAATGAATGGAAGTATAAATTATGGACTCATTGAAAGTATGATTAGAAAACATCTATTGGGCTATGGAATCAAAATGGTCTTCAACAAAACAACATGATCAACAGGATATGGAAATCAAGGCACTTAGAGTTTGGGTTTATGAAGAAAATTGTAACATAGTGAAACAACACAGTTTACAAGCATGTGAAGGAAGTTAGAGCATTTTCCAATGAATTCTAAGTATCACAAGCTCATAGCACTACAAATAAGTAATTCTATAAAGCCATAAGAACATCAAACATATAAACTCTTTGTGAATCTTGAGTAGTCAAACTGATCACCGTATTAAGTATGAAAAAACACAGTTTTTACAATAACACAATCTTTCCTTTACTAATGAAAACTCCAACCCTTGTTAATTTCATCTCTTGCTTCATATATAGCTTTTACAATAAGGATTCCATGATCCCTCATTAAGATAATTCGAATTTGCTTGACTTGACACCTACTCATACCTAAAACAGAGTATTAATTACAACTAGCTATTAACTAACAGTACTAGAGTCCTAATACAACTATGAGTGTAAATCCTTATTATGTTAGCAACAACCTATGATGTTGAATAAATTCAGTTTTTGATAGCTGCTCCTTCTTAAATTTGAGCTTGGTGATGTCTATAACCCCCCAGCTGGCCTCCAATAACTTCTCCTTCATCTGCCCTAAAAACTGGGAAACTGTCCCCTGCTCTGTTCTGGCTGAAAAATAGGTTTTGGGACAAAGCTTTTTTCTCCTCATAAAAACTGAATTTTGAAAAAATTAAGGAGGCTTTTGTAGAAAACTCTATTTTGAACACAAACCTCTCTTGGTTTTTTGCAATACCTTTCCTACTGCCTAGAAACTGTCTTTGAATATCAGGTGTAAACTGGAAATTGTGATTTCTAAAAACCTGCTCCTACAACAGTTTCGTAGCGCAATTTGAGTCATCAACTTCTCCCAGATCAAAGTGAATTTGAAGAAACTGAAATATATTTTTGTAGTTCGGTATGTTAGGAACAAAAACCTCTTTCAGTTTTCCAAAATATGCTTTTAGTTTCTCAAGAGACCTCCTAGAAGTTGACTACTTAAAACAATTTTTCTGCTGAAAAAAGAGGCTACTTCAGTGATTTCATAGTGCATCCAGTGCAAATTTTGGGTTTTTCACTACGAAAACTCCTAAGTATGAATCCCTGATTTCGTAGCGCATATAGTGCATTTTCTAAGTTTTGCGTTACGAAACTCCTAGGAAATTTCGTAGCGCATGTCAATTTTGAAACAACCTAACACATGACACTTTTGAAATAATGTGGGATCTATGATAGGAGAAAATAGGTTGTTGAAATTTATTTAATAATGGAAACAAGACTCCAACTCTATGATTTAGACTCTAAAACAAAAACAATAAAAAATGACTTGACCATGTTTAACATAAAAACTTTGGAACCATGCAGGCTGTCCAAAATTTTTAAAACTTTTACAGTGATAACAATGGCTGCACTTGGGATAGTGTGCCCTTGTGGTACACTAAGAACCTGCAGTTCCAGTGCTGCGATCCATCCTTTAGAATAAAATTCCGAAATGCTGCCCAATCTTCTCCCCAAGCTTTAATACTTTCTACAAGAGGGACTCAACCTGCACTTACTAAAAATGCTCAGTCAACCTACCCTGAGCTTATTTGCACATTCCTACCTACCCTATCAACTGCAATTTCCACTTTAGGTCAGGAAACATGATATTTCCAATAAAGCCAATCAATTGTATTTTCTGATATTTGAGGCTCTTCACTGCATTTGACCTCAAACCATGATAGTGAGATGACCAAATCAACTTATAATGTATCTGATCTTCATAATGCAAATGAAAATGAAATACTGGTGTGCAAAGCTTTGTCATGTATTCATTTATAGGGTCAAAGAGGACATGGTTATTTTGATGGTCATCATAACATTATATATCTTCAGACAAAGACACACACGATTCCTTTGCTATGCTATCCAACTTCTTTTCTGAATGATTCCCACAAAAAATGTAATTTTCCTCATTATTAAGATCATTCATTAATGTAAGCTGCTGCAAAGTATGACATAAAAAATCAACCTTTTCCTCTGCTTGAGGGTTATAAAAGCTATCTTCTAGTAATTCTTCTTGGTGTTTGCAATTATTTTCATACTCCTTATGATCAAAAGGCTGGAAAGTTTTCTACATCTTTACATTAATCTCAAAGGATGTAACATGATTTTCATAAGTAAGCCCCTGCTGATTTTCATGTTGCATGTCATGGGATGTTATCCTTTCTTCTAGTTGTTGAAATGTATTGTTATGAAGAGCCTCTAAAATTTCTTCATCCATAAATTCATCATCATCATAACAATCCTCCAAATATTGAATAAAACACGCAGAATGTTTACAACAATCTTTGACTAGCAATAAGGAGGGATGACACTCTTTATACATGTGATAGAATACATCATGGAAATCAACAAGAGAATATAATGAACCATTTTCCAAGATTTTATACCAAGACCATGCTTTTCCTTCTAAAGTGGTCATAAACATCTTCACGAGACAATCTTCAGGGAACTGAACCTTAAGACTGCATACATGCATATGGAACCTAACCAAATGAAGAGCAACATTGTCTTTCTTTTCATCTTTGAATATTGGAAGATCATCTCACCAATCAACCTTTGGCATAGGATAACTGGAAAACCAGAGATATGAGACTGATTCATAGGTGCATACTTGGCATTCATTCTTGCAATGGAACTCATCTTGAAACTTCATCAAGCTATTGATCTTCTAGCAGTGAAGTCACCTTCCAATTTGTTATTTAATGTGTGGAGTCGCCAAGGTAGTTTTGTAGCCTCGAACATATTCTGAAGCTTCTGCTACCTTCAATAGTTCAGCTTCATAATTTATTCGGGATATGTATATCTTCAGACTCCCAGTAGATGCACCAAAATGTTATCACCAAAATAGGACCTTGATAGGCTACTCATCAAGTCAATCTCAGTGTAACTATTTCAAACCAATCTTTTGGCTGAGGCTTAGCCTCCTCAACCTGAGAGGGCTCTCTCACTAGGTTTAGGGTTTTTGATTAATGATTAGATGGCTAACTTTAGGAACAAAATGAATGGAAGTATAACTTATTGACTCATTGAAAGTACGATTAGAAAACAACTATTGGGATACGGAGTAAAAATGGTCTTAAAAATAACAACATGATCAACGAGATATGGAAATCAAGGAACTTAGAGTTTAGGTTTATGAAGAAAACTATAACACAGTGAAACAACACAATTTACAAGCATGTGAAGGAAGTTAGAACATTTTCCAATGAATTCTAAGTATCAAAAGCTCATACCACTACAAATAAGTAATTCTATAAAGCCATAAGAACATCAAACATATAAACTCTTTGTGAATCTTGAGTAGTCAAACTGATCACTGTATTAGTATGAAAAAACACAATTTTTACAATAACACAATCTTTCCTTTACTAATGAAAACTCCAACCCTTGGTAATTTAATCTCTTGCTTCTTATATAGCTTTTACAATAAGGATTCCATGATCCTTCATCAAGAGAATTTGAATTTGATTGACTTGACACCTACTCATACCTAAAACAGACTATTAATTACAACTAGCTGTTAACTAACAGTCCTAGAGTCCTAGTACAACTAGGAGTGTAACTGGTTATTATACTAGCAACAACCTAGGATGTAAAATAAATTCAGTTTTTGACAGCTTCTCCTTCTTAACTTCAAACTTGGTGATGTCCATAACCCCCCAGTTGGCCTCCAATAGCTTCTCCTTCATCTGCCCTAAAAACTAGGAAACTGTCCCCTGCTCTGTTCTGGCTAAAAAATAGGTGTTGGGACAGAGCTTTTTTCTCCTCATCAGAAATGTATTTTGCAAAACTGAAGGAGGCTTTTGTAGACCACTCCGTGTTGAACAAAATCTCTCTTGTTTTTTTGCACCTTTCCTACTGCCCAAAAACTATATTTGAATATCAGGTGTAAACAGGAAATTGTGATTTATGAAAAACGGCTCCTACAATAGTTTCATAGCGCAATTTGAGTCATCAACTTCTCCCAGCTCATAATGAATTTGAATAAACTGAAAGAGGTTTTTGTAGTTCAGTATGTTAGGAATAAAACCTATTTCAGTTTTCCAAAATATGCTTTCAGTTGCTCAAGAGACCTCCTGGAAGTTGACTACTTAAAACAATTTTTCTGCTGAAAAAGGCTACTTCAGTGATTTCGTAGCACATCTAGTGCAAATTCTAGGTTTTGTGCTATGAAAAATCCTAACTACGAATCCCCGATTTTGTAGTGCAGATATTGCATTTTCTGAGTTTTCCGCTACGAAAACTCCTAGGAAATTTCGTAGCGCATGTCAATTTTGAAGCAACCTAACACATGACACTTTTGAAATAATGTGGGATCTACGATAGGAGAAATAAGGTTGTTGACCTTTATTTAATAATGGAAACAAGACTCCAACTCTATGATTTAGACTCGAAAAAAAAAACAATAAAAAATGACTTGACCATGTTTAACATAAAAACTTTGGAACCATGCGGGCTGTCCAAAATTTTAAAAACTTTTATAGTGATAACAGTAGTCACGGAAACAAGAACTTGATAGCTACGAAATAAATCAATTTCAGAGTATCTCATCAAGTGGAAGAACTTACCCGCTGAAGATTCCACATGGGAGGATGACAATTTTATACAGAAGCATCTAGAACTACTCAAGCGTTGAGGACAACACTTTTCGAAGGAGAGGGGCATGTTAGGTCCCTTTACTACTAATGCAACCCATTATTGTTATTAGTGCAACCCCCTTATTATATTGTTGTGCCCATTTAGTCCCCATATTGTTACTATTGTGCCCCATAGAAGCCCACTATTGTTATTGTTGTGCCCTTACATTATTATTGTTATGTCAGCTCTGATTATATTATGACCCCTTAGACTCCTATATATAGAAAGGAGGTCTTGTCACTTTTAGCATCCAAAAATTATTCATTTGTGTAATGTAAAGGAATATCCTCCCTCGAAGAGGCTGATTTTTAAGTCGTTGATCTATCTTTTCTATCTTTTTATGAGATGGTTTAATAACATCAACCAAATCTGTAATATCAACTAACCGAAGAATACTTCTAAAATATTCAAACTTCTTGTTCGGAAGTGATTTCGTCAGTAAATCAACTACTTATTCATCTATCAGAATATACTATAGCTTCACGACCCATATTGTACCAAAATCCTAATGTAGTGGCATTTGTTGTTGATATGCTTCGTCCTTGTATGGAATACAGGGTCTTCAAACATCTTAATTTTTCTTTGATTATCACAATTATCACTGCAGGATCTATAGGATTTCCAAACAAATCTGACAAAAGCTTTCTCAACCAGATAGCTTCCTTTCCTACTTCACATGCAACAACATATTTTGCTTCGACACTACTCAACGCAACAATATATAGTTTTCTACTCATCCATGAAATCATCATAGATCCCAAATTAAAACATCAATCGATAGTGCTTCTTCCATTAGTGTCACTGCCACCCCAATCAGAATATGTAAAACATGTTAACTTAACTTCCTTTCCATCATATTTCAGGCAGTGATGTATAGTTCCACGTAGATATCTCAAAATATGCTTGGTAGTTGTTGGGTGATTTAATTGTGAGTTAAATCCCTGTCATTAATTGTCAACTCGGGGTTCGTAGAACTAACAAGGTATACCTATACTATATGTTACTAGGTAGATATTTATCAGAATAGACTAATCATTCAATTGAAACTAACTACAAATTTAATTAAATCAACCCAATCCAAACCAAACTAAACATAAATAAATTAAAATCACACTTGCATAAAGGAAATTGCTCTTGTGTGAAAATGAAAATCATACTTGCAGAATTGAAATCACACCACACTTGCATAAATTAAATCACACTTATAGAATTGGAATCACACCACACTTGCATAAATGAAATCACACCACACTTGCATAAATGAAATCACACCACACTTGCATAATTGAAATCACTCTCACACATGCTGAAATGAAATCACACTTGCTGAAAGGAAAAACTCACTTGCATAAAATGAAAACACACTTTCTGAAAAGAAATGAAATAACACAACTATACTATGTTACCAATATGTACAAACTTGTGCAAAATGTGGTTGATGGGGGGGCCTCCATTCCTTAGCAAGCACACTGAACAACTATCACATCTTGGAGATCAAAGTGGCAGTATGTATTTCATAAAATGAAGTTATAAGATATTACAAGAATTCCGTCTCCTCACTTTATAAATCACATCTTGGATGGAACTTGGAACCTCCAACTAGAAACTAACACTAGCACTAACACTTAACAACTAACCACTAGCTAGTTACAACCCTTTGTATGAAGGGTGCACTCCTATTTATACAAAAATTGAGAATAACTATTCAATAAATATAATCCTTAGATCTCTCCTAAATCCACATTTATCTTTTGTGGTTACAACCAATCTCCTAAAAATGTAAGATACAAATCCTCTCAAAATTCTCTCATCCATGATTCTTCTCCTTTGAATATGAAAAGTTAACGAACCACATCTTCTTCAATTATTCCACCAATATTCATTAGTTGGAATTTGAAATTCGAATTTGTGGTTGGGTGGCCAAATAGGACCCTTCTAGAATCTCCAAGTAGGCCTACAATATCACAAAACTCATAACACTTTTAGATATATATGAAAATATGTTAATTTCCTAATGTTTAATCACAAATTATCTTAAAATACTTAAAATCAATGACTTGGAAAATAATAATGATAAACCCATACAATCATGAAAATGGTTACTTAATGTAAGGTTATGGGGTTATAGAGTTAAGAAACGAGGGTAAAATGATGGAAATGAAAGTGAAAGTAGATGACATTTTGGAGGCCCAACATACCCCCCAACTGAAGATGTTGCATGTCCTCATGCAACTATTGCATTGATTCCCTTAATCATAAGTTGACCTTCTTGAAATGTTTTGCATATTTATGAGCTTTGGCTTTATATTGATTCTCTTTTAACTTTGCATAATCATATCATTTGATAACTTTATTAGTTTTTCAAAGTGTACTTTGAAATACATTTGATTGCAACATATATATTTTTATGGTTGGTTCTTGTGTGACAACCAAAATTTTATGAGCATTGGTTCTTGTGTAACAATACTTTTGTTATTTCCGTTGCATCAAAATACTTGAAAAAATTGAGAACTCCCATAGGAGTTGTCAGCCATTTAATGTGCTCATCAATTGATCATTGCAAAACATATAAATTTTACGAATCAAAATGAAATAATAGTTGATTGGGAAAAATATGTTGGTTATCATGAAATGAAATGTGACATGTGGAATGAATGTGAATATGAATTGGTATCCGTTCCCCCCAACTAAAGGTGTTTTCAGTTTTTGACAAATAAGAAAGGGAATATAAATGAGATGAGGGATTTTTCGAAATCACAAATTTAGAATTTAAGGAATTACATGATTAAATATTAGAAAATCATATACCTTCACTTACCTGAAAAGTGGACAAGCTATGTATATAGAATAGTGTGGATGTTGTTTCTGGATCATAGAATATGAAGTAAAAGAATATGGTTTGCTTCTTCTTTCTCTTGGTTGTATGAATAGAGGATGAGATTGGAATATTTATTGCTATGGCTTCTTAATTCCGAATTGAGTCTTGATGCAAACTGCTGAAATCATGCAACCTTCATTCGTTCCCACTCAGTGGCATAATTCTTATCTATATGAATAGATGTGTCGATGTCGAACATAGAAAAGAAATTGTTGGATTATTGGCCATTAATGAATTCCATTAACCAACACGAGACTACTCACCATTGATGTCAATGATAGTTAAGATGCATAAGTACATCTTACTAGGTACAAATAGATGTATTATAGTTGAGTCACCTAGAAGATCCGACAAACATGGGACATTGATGTATTCCCACTATTTATTGGTGTGAGAACTTTCCATTAAGGAATGAAAGCCCCAAGGTACTTGAAAGATCTCTAGTCTTGATCCCAGATGATCTGTCGGAGTCGAAGGGTCAAAACTTGTTAGAAGGGAGGCCTTAATGAATCCACCATCTCATGAATATGAAATAATAATTTCAAGAACTACAGATGGAAAATTTTCATTGAAGCAAGGTTTATTTGATAGAAAGGAAAAGGAAAATAGGGTGACTCATCATTGTAAGGGACCTGAATTACTTTATTTCCGAGTTAAGGGTGAGTGAGTGAAAATGAGGAAGGAAAATATGAAGATTGCAAAGGAAATGAGTTTTTGGTAGTAGGGAGATGGAGAATTATGGATCGACTATAGGCTTAGAATGAGCAGAAATGGTAAAGTTGGTATCTGTTTATTAGAAATGGTGTAATGGATTTGATTTGACATGGAATGATCACGCTCTTTGGAAACTTGGTCTTTAAAAAGGTACTCGTGCATATGGTGATCTTTTTTCATCGCCCTGGAGCCTACAAAAACTTAGCAATTTATGCAATAAAATGTAAGACTATTGAGAGATTGAGAGATTATTAGTTTCTCTTTTAAGGAGAGCTTCAGCGTAAATCACATAAGACAGAATTTTGTCGACGCGTTTCGAACCAACCAATGTGGTTCATCGTCAGGACAAGATGAAGAAACAGATCTAGATCAGCGTGTTAAATAGTCCAAGCAGAGACTCCAACGGCTACAACAATTTAACGGCTACTTTTCCACACAAACACTCCAGTCAAACTTCCTCTAATTTAATATATTAAAATACTATTATACTCATTTATTCAATTTAAAAAGTTACCCTATTATATATAAAAATATATGTCAATATTTATTAAATTATTAATTCCTTAAATCTATGTATATTTTAATAATTTAATTATTATACCTAATTTACTAAATACCCTCTTATTGGTATTGTTACCATAATTGTAATTTATTTATAATTAATTTTGTAGAAAAAGGTTAAGAAAGGTCAATTAAAAACAATTTATTAATATAGTAATGCCTTATATACAAGTTAATAATAATATATATAATTAATAATATTGAAAATATAAATAATTAATTTATTAATATATTTAAAACAATCCTAAATTAAATTACTAGGATGAGGTTATACGTCTTAAATTTATAGAAAAGGTTAAATTAGGTCAAAAAATTATATTTATTAATTTATAATAATGTACCATATATAAATTAATTATTAATATTATATGTATAAAATAATAATAGGTATGATTAATAATACTAAATATAAGTAATTTATTAGAATATTCAATTTAATATATATAAGTTCTCAGCATACTATGATGGGTTATAATACTATGTTATATATGGGACTATATTAATAGTATTATATGTTTATAATGATAATGAAGGGTGTAGAAATTTATTAATTAGTAATTAGTAATAACACCTATAAACGGTGTTAATTGAAAAGACATTCGACTTAATATTGCTATTAATAATTAACGAATAAATCTCATCCAATATTAATAAATTCTACATAAAAATGAGATTCTAAGAACAAGGGAAGAACACAAAGCAGACTCACACGGACAAAATCTAGCCCACCCAAGAAAGCACCTCAGAAGAACAGAGGGGGGGAGGAAGAAACCCTAAGACGACAACGCAGGAATCCAACTTCTACTTACCTTCCACCCATCATCTCTGTTGAGATTGATGGGTCTTCGCTCAATTTCAATAGCTTCCCTTAACCTGCGATGATGAAACCGATCTACCCTGGCAATGACTTCGGCCTCTTCTATGCAGACATGATGCTTAGTTTTATCCACATGCTCTGCTAGAGCTGAGGACTTTATTCTACCATGCCTCAGGTCCGCTGCATGCTCACAGATTCTCTGCTGGATGGAGCGCCCTGTTTCCCCTATATAAGGGGTCCCACAGGAGCAAGGAATCAAATAGACACCTTTCATGTCTTTGGGGTCGACCGGATCCTTTACAGACCTCAAGGAGTTACGAATAGTTCTGAGCGGCCTGAAGGTTGAGGGGATATCGAACCTTCTAAGGATCCGAGCAATCCGATCCGTGGTCCCTTGGACATAAGGCAGATGGATACCTGGATGGCGTTCCTTAGGCTCTTTTTGCCTAAACGCATTTTTGGAGGCAGTAAGGAAAGCCTTCCGACCAAGGTGCCTGCTATATCCGTTTTCCACAAAGACATCAAGGAGGTGGTTTCTCTCCCTATCCAGGTTTTCTTTATCCGAAATCCTGAGGGCACGCGTAGCCAAGGTGTTGAGAACCCCCATCTTCTGAGCAGGGAAATGATGGGAATCAACGTGAAGATACTGCTCAGTGTGAGAAGATGTTGCAGTATCTGGAAGAATTTGCCGGATGAGGATGCCACTTGGGAGAGTGAGAAGATGTTGCAGCATTCATCACTTCAGTTGCTTGAGGACAAACAACATTTTGCCAGGGGAGACTATAATATTCCTAATTAGCCATGGCTAATTGGAATATTCGATTTTGTTCAATTTTTGCCTTATATAGTTGTTTGTAAATAAAAAAGTGAGGACAGGGGACATAACTCACTTTTTGAGTAAAAGTCACTTCCTAGTAAGCACAACGTTGTGACTTAAAGAGGAGCGAAGAGGGCCAAAGGGGGGACGCAGAAATGGAGACCACGCAGACACATGGAGAGACAACGCAGGAGGGATGGAACACGTGGCAAGAGGGGAACCACGCAGGAAGAGATGAGCCTTGGGATTGAGAGAGGCAAAGGCTATAAAAGAGAGAGGAGCCCCCTCATTTTGATCATTCGGTTATGTGCATTTTGAGCTAATTGTTTCGACTTCTGAGCACGCTGGCTGTTTAGCTAGTCTGCAACACTGTTTAGTGCATTGAGTGTCTCTGTTCGGAGATCTCACCCTTAGCCCTGGGGGACTTCGAGTGCCTGCTCGGGCAAGGTATTTCCATTGGCATTTCAGCAGTAGTTTTATCAGCATTTCAGCAGCAGTTTCATTAGCGTTTTGGAGGACTGCACAACACTGAGAGAGGGACGTAGTTCTTTCTGGCAGTAGTGTTGGATTGGGGTTTTTGCAAGAGGATTTATGCTGGGTGATTGAGCAGGGGACCAACCCTTGCATATTGGAGGATTTCTGGCAGAGTTTCAACCAAAGTTCTGGAGGGGTTTCTTCAGTGGCAGCGCAGAGCATTGAGGAATTGCGTAGATCCCCAAGGGGGTGATTTTCAGAGGTCGAGTATTCCAGGAAAGCTTTCTGGGTTTCTTGAGTAGAGCCCGATTCCAGAGTTTCAGCATTTTCCAAGGAGGGGAGCAGCCCCAAATCATCATTTGTTTTCTAGTAGCAGCAGTAGCACGACAATTCTCCAGCAGCATCCATGCAGAGAGGCCACTCTTTGTTATTCTGAGTATTTCTTCACTTGCCTTGTGCAAGTCAAGGTGCCATCTTTCTGATCACTTCTTGTACTCATTTTATTGCTTAGTATAATAAAATGGCTTAGCATTTCTCGCTGCATTTCTTGTGTATCTGTTTATATTTTGTATATATATTATTGTTGCTGCACTATTGTTATTATATCTCCGTGATTTTCTCGGCTACTATACCACTTATGCATTTTTCTGGTGGAGATTTTACTGGGGTTTGAGGAATATTCCGGGTTAGGGATATTACATATGCTGTTAAGCCTCTTACTAAACTGTGGATAAGGGTCTCTCTTTTCTGCGGTTGAGCCTCTTCTTGGCTGCGACTTAGGGTGCCTCTAAACTACAGATTAGGGCTTCTTTAGCTGCGGGTTAGAGTTCCTTTGAACAGCGGATCAGAGCTTCCTCTTGACTGCGTTCTAGAGCCTTCCCTTGATGAGGCTCAAAGCCTTTACTAACTTCGTATGGGAGCCAACCCTATGACTGCGGCTAAGGCTTCCACTGACTGCGGCTAGGGAACATTTACTGCGGCTGGGACCTCCTCCTTTGACAATGGCTAGGTTTCCATTAAGGCAACGTATTAGACCTCTTCTTGACTGTGGCCAGACTGCTGCTAAGTCTTCTTCCTTTGCTGTGAATTAGGCCTCCATAGACTGTGGTTTTAGGCCTCTTTATCACTGCAGATTTAGCACTCTCTTAATATTGAATTAGGGCTCCTTTATGATCGCGTTTAGGGCTTCTACCTCTTGACCTCTCTAGCCACCAAACCCAAACGAGTGGAGAGAGATCTTAGGAGAAGTGTGTGTACAAAATAATTTGAAGACCACCTCTATTTATACTGCAACGTTGAGGTTGAGTCGGGGTTACTTGGTTGCTGGCCGACCTTGACAAATTGTCAAGTAACACAAATAAATTCATATCTCCATGAATACATGTCGGAATCTGATGATCTTTAGATCAATCCTACACCTCTCGATGAGAGGAATCCAAGAAAAATATCAGCTGCCATAAATAACATGAACCACATGGAGTTTGGCCCTAGTTTCCAATTTTAACACACCCTCTCAACTAGGGAGAACTCCATCTGCTAATTCATCTGTCAGTCAGTACTATCTCTGCCATCAGTGCACTGCTCTGCCCTGCTATGCTCTTCTTTGCTAAACTATGAAGAAGAAGAAGTGATTGAGAATGTATCATACCATTCTCTACTTACCTGAAGTCAGCCCCATATAAAGAGAGTGTCTCATACCACTCTTATTGATCCGAAATCAGTTCCAAATAAAGAGAGTCTCTCATACCACTGTTATTGACCCAAAGTCAGTTCCATTTGATCCCAGATCAATATCATCCTAGCATAGGGAGTACGGTAGTACACGATGCGTCCATCAGTAGTACTATGGTCCCTATCCTCATTTCCTTGCTCATTGGCCAGATGAAAGTTACTTCCCATGATTCCCAGTCGCATGGGTAGGATGTCTTAGCAGGAGAAGGAACTCATCTTGTCTACATGTTGCCATGGGGTATCCCAGGGGAAGGCTGAACCACTCACCCTATACACAACAAATCACTAGGGGAAGGCTGAACCACTCACCCTATGATTGTGTCTTAGCAGGAGAAGGATGAACCACTCATCCTGCCTACATGTTGCCATGGGGTATCCCATGGGAAGGCTAAACCACTCACCCTGTACACAACAAATCACTAGGGGAAGGCTGAACCACTCACCCTATGATTGTGTCTCAGTAGGGGAAGGATGAACCACTCATCCTGCCTACATAGCAGACCACTAGGGGAAGGCTGAACCACTCACCCTATGGTTTCTCATCTCTCTAAGAAGTACCCGAAGCCTCTTAGAGCTCCTAGAGCTCAATGTCCATATCATACAGGACCCTCAAGAGAGGGTCTCTCCACGACTCCTAGTTGTTCTCGGAAAGTCAAGAATTTTACCTTTCCCAGTGGCTTCATCTGAATATCGGTGACCTGCACATCAGTCCCAATGTGCTGGAGCCTTATTGCTCCTCGCTTTACCATGTCCCAAATAAAGTGGTACCTGATGTTTGTGTGCTTAGAGCGATTATGAAATACGAGATTCTCTCATAATCGGATCCCACTTTGGCTGTCACAGAGGATCACAGTGGATTTTAGCACGTGTCCAGACAGCGCACTAAAGAGCTTCCCCAACCAGACAACTTCACACTAGACCACACTCGCAACGATGAATCCGGCCTCAGTGATGCTCAAAGCAACTGACTTCTGCTTCCTGCTCATCGAAATAGAACCCAAAGAGAAACAACACTCATAAGTGCTTTTGTGATCCTCCACACTACTTGCCAAATCAACATCGGAATAACAATGCAACCTCACACGTCTGACAGTGTATCTCAGTCCATGAGTGATTGTGCTCCAAAGATATCTCAGAAGATTCTTGGCACCAATCCAATGTGAGTGATAAGGCTCAACCATATATTGGCTCAACATGCTAACTGCAAAACATATATTTGGATGGGAGTTCACCAAGAACATCAATGCTACTATGAGTTGACGAAACTTAGAGGCAATTTCCAAATCAGGTCACAGGCGTGCAGTCCACCATTTCAATATAATACTCCTTTTTCTTAATGGAAACAACATTTGATTCTTCATACCTGGAGTTCCTTGCTTTGTTGGAGAGTCGACCATTTCCTTGATGTCCTGCATTCCTTTTTCCTTTGTTATTGTACTTGTCATTCCTTTGATTGAGGTTACCTTTGGAATGATTGTGATCATCATCATGTGATGTGTCTCTTCTATTTGGACACTCCCTTGCATAGTGGCCAAACTTATTGCAAGCAAAGCATTTGCCTTTCCTTCCTCCCTTAGATCCAGGCTTTCCATTGACCTTTAGACCCTGCATAATTTCTCCTTTTGGCATGAATGGAGAAAGCAGTAGGGTTGCCTCTATTAGAAGACATTTCTTGCTCCACCATCCTAGTTTCTTCTTGAATGCATCTCGACATCAATTCTTTAAACCCTGGAATTCGATCATTATTGAGAATAGTGGTTCTAAATATATACCACTCAAGTGGGAGCCCTCTAAGAGTAGTGATAGTAAGTTCCCTGTCAGATATGATTTCTCCAATCGATAGAAGATCATTTTTGATCTCAGTGATCCTTAAGAAGTAGGATTGGATATCCTCGTCTTTTCCCTTCTTAATATCCTTTAGCTTATTTTTGAGAAATAGTATTTGATTTGCATCACTAACCTTAAACATGCTTACCAATTTGTTGTAGATCTCCTTGGAGGTGTTTAGATCGGAGATGTAAGCCACTAGACGCTTGTCAATGGAATCTCTGATAATCTTCTTTGCTTTGACTTCACACTTGGTGTACTTGTTCTTTGTAGTAGCCGATGCATTTGATGGAGGCTCAGGGATTTTACCCTTCACGTAATCCAACACTTCTTGCTTTTCCAATGTCAGATCCAGAGACATCTTCCATCCGTGGTAGTCAGAATTTTCTCGGAGTTTGTCTTCAGCCGTGAAGTGGGATGAGGAACCCATTGAGCCTTTTGTCCTTTCCAACTGTCTTTGGTGATTTCTCTTTCACTCTTGCTTGGGCTTTGTCTTCACCTCAACTCTGATACCATGTTAAATTTAGGTATGTTCTATGCTTAGAGCAATTTACTTCGCTTTTTCATATTAGCCCAATGTCAATATTCAGATTAATAATAACATCAGCATGATAGTAAAGTGCAGATAGAGCATAAACATAAACAATAGAAGACAAGCCAAGACAAGAGGACACAAGATGTGGCACTAGCCAGGGACAAACTCCAATGTGGGGAAACCCTTGATCAATTCTTCTTATATTCTTCAATAGTTCAGCAGAGAGAGAGAGAGATAGTACAAATATACAAATCAGATATTGTATGACAGTAGCAGTAGGTCCATCATTCTGCTAATGATGACTGTTCTAGGATGCAGCACCGACAGTCTTTAAATATTCACAAGGAGTGCTGTAGCATACCCTCATAGGAGATCATCAATCTGATGTCCTTCCACATAACACTAATGTAGCATTACTCTATTTACTTGCTGCTCTAGAAGTTGCAGCATATGCTAGAGTAAGCCTTCTTTATATCTAGACAGCCCTAATCAGTCCTAGTTATGGTGCTATGGCCTATGGCCTAGCCAGTGTTGCAGGAATCGCCCCCCCCCCCC
>APFE030935946.1:17640-28783 GCA_000404065.3 Pinus taeda
GCTTCCGCGGACGCTTCGCCTCCTAGATTTTTGGAAAATGACGCTTCCGCGCTCCGCGCTTCCGCTTCGCGCTTCCGCTTCACTCCCGCTTCGTGCAACATTTGGCCTAGCACATAGAAACCCCTCAAAACAGTTATATAAACATCATCAACGGAGAATAATAGATTACAAAATCTCAGCTTAATGTTAGTACCCAATCTCAATAAGTATCTTAGTTTTATGCTGAATTGATCTAAGACTTGAGGCAGATTTCTTCAATGCATTATGACAGTGGCTTACCAACCTTGATTCCAGACCTTAAGATATGCCTAGGAACAACCTTCATTAATATGCTATCATCATGCTTCTTTCACCCTGCTTACAGCAACCGAAATTCAACGCTGTCCTTCCAGGCCTCCTTATGCTGTTAAGGATCTTACTAAACTATGGATAAGGATCTCTCTTTGTTAAAATTGGCAACTAGGGCCAAACTCCATGTGGGTCTACTTATTCATGGCAGCTGATATTTTTCTTGGATTCCTCTTGTTGAGAGGTGTAGGATTGATCTAAAGATCATCCGATTCCAACATGTATTCATGGAGTTATGAATTTAATTGTGTTATGTGACAATTCGTCAAGGTCGGCCAGCAATCAAATTACCCCCACTTATCCTCATTGTTGCATATAAATAGAAGAGGTTTGCAAGTCATTTGCGACACACACTCACACCTCTTGTGATCTCTTCCTCTCCACTTGTTTGGGTTTTGGTGGAAGGAGAAGTCACCAAGAGTATACGCTGCCCTAAAAAGGAGATGCTCTAGGGCTAACACAGACATGGAAGTGAACCTAACACTATCATGGAAAGAGCCCTAACCGCAGTTATGTTTGTGACCTTGTCATATTTCAAATACGCCCTAACTGCTGGCCTTATTCCACACTAGAAGCTGCCTACATTCGCAATTAAAGAAGGTTCTTATATGCTCGGAAGAAGAGGTCTCTTCCGCAGTCAAATGAGGGTTCTATGCAGCAAGAGGAGGATCACTTCATGCTGTCCTAAAGGATACCTTTATACGCAGCAAGGAGAAGCCTATATACACTACCAATGGATGCTCCAAAAGGAGCCCTAGTTGTAGTCTCTCACACAGTTAGACGCAATCCAAAAGAGAGAATATACACTAGCCGCAGATAAAATGAGAGCTCTTCGCTGTCAATGAAGGAGCTCTATGAACGTTGTCCTAATGAAGGATGATCATCACATTGACAAAGGAGGCTCCTACGCAGTCATAGGAGAAGCTTTATCACAGGTATGGAGATGACCTAGGAGCAGTCACAAACTCGGATGTATGGAACAGGTCTGGATACATGCTTGAAGCATGACAAGGAGTAGTATCCTATCTTGGTATATGTATAGACAACATACCTGTGGGTGCTGTTGTCACAATCAAGTGGATGGAGCAGAAGACCTTAAGACCTGCAACAAGAAGTAGAACAGTATCGACATAGCTACAGTCTTGGGTGTAGGATCCTGGCAACTAGGTATAGTCATAGAAGGAGCCTAGACAGCATGGGATCTGATAGTGGTGCAACCTCAAAGTGAAGGTCAAACAAGTCTGTCTAGGATGAGCTGTTCAAGGGTCAAGTTAGCTATGTTGGAAATACTGAGAGGGGGGGTGAATCTGTATTCCTTAGCAATTAGCAATTTTAAATCTTTTCAGAGCATTAGTTAATCTTCAATTATTATTAATGTTTATGCAGTAATAACAATAAATAAAATAACATAGTAGACAAAAAAATTTTAGGTGGAAAACCCCCTCTGGGTCAAAAACCACCGAATGCTTTTCTAATAAATTCTTTAATCTTCAGCCCCAATAGAATTCTAGAAAAGCATTCTTCTCCAGCTCCCACTGGAAGGACGCCCCAACACTCTGGTTTCTTCAGTAGTCAACTGAATGGATGCCCCAACATCCTAGACCAACCTACCACCTTGAAGTGTTCACAGGCTCCAACATGTAGGCGACTTCATGCACCAGCCTAGCCCCTCCCTACCACCCTATAATGATTGAAATGAGACAAGAGTGTGGATTCTCGTACCAGGGACAACAATCCACGATACGATATGATTTACAATGATTTTGACCGAACACCCAATCACACTATGACCTACAACCCAACCATGACATCATCCCAACAAAGGCTCCTATACCTCCAATAATGCCTTTTCGACTCTAGGCAGATTGACTCTTTTACAATAATGACTCTTCCAATGATAATACTTTTACAAATGACTCGTTTACAACTTTACAATGATGACTCTTGGCCTTGACACTTCTTCACAATATACGGATGGTTGTCATGTCTTCAAAGGATGTCCCACTGCAATTCTTCCTTTGATGTGATACTTTTGCTCTTGAATTCTTGCTTGAAGTTGTAGTTGAATTTTCTTCTACCTGCATACAAAATTTGCCCGGCGAAATCAATCCCAAAACAAAACAAAATACCCTTCAACTTACCTCTGCCTGCAAAACACATGTAAGTGCATAATAATGAATAAATACAAATTAAAATTACAATGCGTACCTGAAGTGTGCTTGTCACTTTTGTTGTTGACTTGTTGCAGCAGTAGACAAAGATTCCCACTCTTGATATAGGCCTGGGCTCTATGCAAGACTATATTCAAAACTGACCTAAAGATATATACAGTAAAAACTGATGACAGACCCTAGACTTGTGATGGGCCAAGTTCTAAGTACAACAATAGAGACCATTCTATCAACTATGACAAGACAAGTAACATGAAATTACAACATCATATAGATTTAGCAGACTTGGTGTAGCATCAAGAATATGTAGCATCAAATGTGTAGTATCAAGGATAGGACATCCAAAGTGTGGTATCAAAACTAACTGTGACATATAGAGACATAGAAATATAACCGAGACCTTGTATGTACTTATGTTGTCTTGCAAAAACATATGTCAGAGATGATACTCATATTTCAAATGTAAACACTAATCATACATACCTTGTTGTAGGAGACTTACCCTTGATTGTTGATGTGTGGTCCTTACTGCAATGATCCTTGAATGCATGCTTTTTCTTGCCTTCTAAGTGCTCAATATTGAATCTGTTGTATCTATGTAGTAACGGATCTCCAGGGTCTGAAATTTCATCCTGTGGTAGCCCTTTGAGTCTTCTTTCCAACCCCATAGGTCTGATCAAGATTGGATACTTCAAGAAAGAGTTATGCCCAATCTCCCACGATGACCTGATTATAGACTGGTTCAGTAGACCGAACTTGTATGAAGTGCCACGTGTTACTGTTGCGACCTTCGGCCCTGAAAAAGCTACTTAGCAAACTACAGTCTATTGTATTTCTGTGACTATTTACGAAATTTGAATCCAATGCTCAGAGAGGAATTTATGACAATTTTCCCAATGTCGCTTGTTTGACATGGAATTCGGGAGCCTGCAAAAACCCTAGATTCCTCATATCAGATCTCCAAAAATATAGCCAACCAAGATCTGAAATTTGGTCACGAGATTCATCAAGATTTCAGCTCAAATGGGTTTTAATTTCAGCTTCTAAAGCATCGCAGAAAAAATGTTATAGCGAAAATGACACGATGACCTATTTGAAGCCACAAAATCCCTACTAGAGGAGGATATGAGGGTCATTATTTATATGAATGTCTTGAGTTGAGAGGGTCCTCAATAAGTGAACATTGGAGGGATTTTAGGAGAAAAAAATATTATTAATTATTGACTATTCAATGACCACAACCAATTATGAGTGCCATGCCACAACCCCATAGGGTTTTAGCCCACTAACTGGGGTTACTAACGTCAAATGCAAATAACTCTCAAACCGTGAAGAACTGGGAGGCGTAGCATATATCAACAGAAACATCTTGACGAGTAGATTCTATCGAGAATATCTTTGACACAAAATAATATGAGTTGTAAAGTCAGAATTGCCTTGCAAGATCGGGGTAGCCCCTGGTGCTGCTTGGGTTGACATCAATGACAACCATTGACCAACAAGTTGGGTGCTGTGTGTAGACTTAACTTGTTGCAGGGCTAGGTCGTAGGCCATAGCCAACAACATAGAGTATTAAGGGTTGCACAAATTAGTGTAGCAGTTATGGAACCTCTCTTGGATCACCGTAGCCTTTGAAGGCCTGTTGTTGACTATATCAAGGATGGACTAAAGTTTGATACAACATGATGTAGGTGGCAACGTGATGGGTGCAGCGTGGTGCAACATAATGAGAAGTGCAACATGAATGGTGCAGCATAGTGCGACATGGTGCAACATAGTGATGATGAAGTGCAACATGATGGGTGCAGCACAGTGATGATGGATGCAGTATGATGAGTGCAATATAGTGTAATGAAGTGCAACACAGTTATGGGTGCAACACAATGATGGGTACATCATAGTGATGGAATCACCTGTGTTTAGATCTGCTACCTCATGTTTCATCTTCTTGGAGAAGATCTCTGCTCTTATTTTGATAAGTCAAAATGTTGACTTTTGATGTATATGTACTATCTCTCTGTCTGCTGAACTATTGAAGAACATAAGAAAAATTGATTAAGGGTTTCCCAACATTGGGGTTTGTCCTTGGCTGGTGCCACATCTTGTGTCCTCTTGTCTTTGCTTGTCTTTTGCGATTTATGTTTATGTTCTATCTGCATTTTACTTTCACGCTAAATGTGATTGATAATATGGAATTATTAGTAAGCTAATATGGAAAATTGAAGCAAATTTACTCTTAGCATAGAACACACCTAAAATTAACATGGTATCAGAGCTGAGGCGAAGACAAAGCCCAAGCAAGGGTGAAAGAGCAATCACCAAAGACAGTTGGACAAGTTCTAAGGCTCAATGGGTTCGTCATCCCTCTTCCTGGCTGAAGTCAAGCTCCGTAAAAAGTCTATCATGGATGGAAGATTTCTCTGAATTTGACATTGGAAGAGTAAGAAGTGCTGGATTACGTGAAGGGTAAAATCCCAAAGGCTCCATCAAATGCACCAGTTGCTACAAAGAACAAGGACACTAAGGGTGGAAGGAAAGGCAGATGCCTTGCTTGCAAATGGCGAGGGAGTGTTTGAATAGAAGGGACACATCACTTGATGATGATAACAATCATTACAGGGGGATCTTCTATGATCAAAGGTATGATAGGTAAAATGGCCAAGGATCTCCTGTTATGAAGAATCAAATGTTGTTTCGTATAAACAAGAGGAGTAATCTTATATCATCCCTCTTCACTACCTCTCCTCCGGACACTTTGGAAAAGTGGTATATTGGTAGTGGTGCTTCAAGGCACTTCACCAGACACAGGGAACCTCTCTCTAATCTGAGAGAGCAGGAAACAAACTTGGAGATTATTCTTGGAGACGATGCCACCTATCCCGTAAAGGGTGTAGGGAATATTACTCTTCAATTGGATCAAGGTAGTGTACCTAATCTCAAGAAGAACTTGGGGTCCATTTCGGCAATGGAAGACAAAGGTGGCATTCATTATTGGAAAGGTACATGTGTGGATAAGGAATTTTTAAAGATGCTTTTACTCTTGGGTTCAGGGTTGGAAATTTGTATCAAGTTGCTGGAAGTCCATTGGGGACCATGTCGTGTGATTCATCTCTTCTATGGCACCGGAGGTCTGCCCATATTCATTATGCGGCCCTACCTGATGTGAGTCAGATGGTGAAAGGGATGCTTGAATTCAAGAAGAGCATGTAGGTACATGTCCAAGATGTACCGAAGGAAAACTTACAAGGAGACCATTACCCTCGTGTAGCAAGTCCACAAATTTGGAACAACCCGAGGGGTTTGAGATTCATGATCGGGAATCTCATGTATCCAGGTGGAAGAAAGCCCTCTATGGCTTGAAGCAAGCACCCTGAGCTTGGTATGAAAGGATAAACAACTATCTGATGAAGCTGAGATTCACTAGGAGTGAAGTCGATCCAAACCATTGCTTGAATGTCCTAGATGATAGACCTCTCATACTGGCACCTTATGAGGACGACCTCTTTCTAATAGGTGCAGACCCTCTCATCTACAAAACTAAGAGGGAGTTGGATTCCAGATTTGGAATGGTGAAGTGAAAGCCTGTGACTACCTCGATGAAGCCTAACTTTAAGAAGTTATGCGGTAGTGATGCCGGACCTGATTTGGGAAATGCCTCTGAGTTTCATTAACTCATACTTTCATTGTTGTTCTTGGTGAACTCTCGTCCTGATATATGTTTTGTAGTTAACATGTTGAGCTCATATATGGTTGAGCCTTGGTGCCAAGAATCTTTTGAGATATCTTCGGGGCACATTCTCTCATGGATTGAGATACACTGCTGAAAATATGAAGCTGCATGATTATTCGAATGATGACTGGGCAAGCAGTGTGGAGGATCGCAAGAGCACTGCTGGGTGTTGATTCTCTTTGGGTTTTGCTTCGATTTCCTGGATGAGCAGGAAGGAGAGGTGGGTTGCTTTGAGCACCGATGAGGCCGGTTACATAGCTGTGAGTATGGCCTCCTGTGAAGTTGTATGGTTGAGGAAGCTCTTCAGTGAGCTGTTTGGACACGTATTGGATATCATCGTGATCTTTTGTGACAACCAGAGGGGGATTTGATTGTTGATGAATCTCCTGTTCTATGATTGCCCCAAGCATATAGACATCAGGTACCACATTATCTGGGATATGGTACAACAGGGAGCAAGAAGGCTCCATCTCTCTGGGGCTGATATGCTGGTCTTCGTTATTCTAATGAAGCCCTTGGGAAAGGTCAAATTCGTGACTTTCTGAGAACGACTAGGAGTCATGGAGAGACTCTCTCCTGAAGGTGCAGTATTATATGGACATTGAGCTCTAGGAGCTCTGAGGGGCTTGGGTGTACTTCGTGGAGCGATGAGTGGTTCAGCCTTCCCCTAGTGGTTTGCTATGTAGGCAGGATGAGTGGTTCATCCTTCTCCTATCGAGACACAATCATAGGGTAAGTGGTTTAGCCTTCCCCTAGTGATTTGTTGTGTACAAGGTGAGTGGTTCATCCTTGCCCTGGGATACCCCATGGCGACATGTAGGCAGGATGAGTGGTTCATTCTTCTCCTACTGAGACATCCTACCCATGCAGTCTGGGACTCATGGCAAGTACCTCTCATCGGGCTAATGAGAAGGAAAATGAGGATAGGGACCATATTAGTACCGTTGGACACATTGTGTAACTACCATACTCCCTATGCTAGGATGATCTATATTGATTTGGGATCATTGGAATTGACTTCGGGTCAGTAAGAGGGGTTTGAGGCACTCTCTATTTGGAACTGACTTCAGGTCAGTAAGAGTGGTTTGAGACACTCTCTATTTGGATCTGACTTCGGGTCAGTAAGAGTGGTTTGATACACTGTCTTTATTGGAACTGATTTCAGATCAGTGATAGTGGTATGAGACACTCTCTTTATACGGGACTGATTTCGAGTCAGTAGAGAATGGTATGATACATTCTCGACCACTTCTTCTTCTTGATGGTTCAGCAATGTAGAGCAGAGCAGTGCAGGGTACTGATGGCAAAGAGTACCGACTGGTAGATGGATTAGCAGATGGAGTTCTCCCTAGTTGAGAGGGAGTGTTAAAATTGGCAACTAAGGTCAAACTCCACGTGGGTCTACTTATTCATGGCAACTGATATTTTTCTTGGATTGCTCTCGTTGAGTGGTGTAGGATTGATCTAAAGATCATCTGATTCCGACATGTATTCATGGATATATGAATTTAATTGTGTTATGTGACACTTCGTCAAGGTCGGCCAACAATCAAATTACTCACACTTATCCTCATCATTGCACTATAAATAGAAGAGGTTTGCAAGTCATTTGAGACACGCCCTCACACCTCTTGTGAGCTCTTCCTCTCCACTCGTTTGGGTTTTGGTGGAAGGAGAAGTCACCAAGAGTATATGCTGCCCTAAAGAGGAGGTGCCTTAGCCCTAACGCAGACATGAAAGTGAACCTAATGCTATCATGGAAAGAGCCCTAACCGGAGTTCTGTTTGTGCCCTAGTCACAGTTCAGATATGCCCTAACTGTTGGCCTTATTCCACACTAGAAGCTGCCCTACATTTGCAATTAAAGAAGGCTCTTATAGCTGGGAAGAAGAGGTCTCTTCGCAGTCAAATGAGGGTTCTATGCAGCAAGAGGAGGATCCCTTCACGTTATCCTAAAGGATACCTTTATACATAGCAAGGAGAAGCCTATATATGCTGCCAATGGATGCTCCAAAAGGAGCCCTAGCTGTAGTCTTTCACACAGTTAGACGCAGTCCAAAAGAGAGAATATACCCTAGCTGCAGATAATAATGAGAGCTCTTTGCTCTCAATGAAGGAGCTCTATGAACGTTGTCCTAATGAAGGATGATCATCACATTAACAAGGAGGCGCCTACCCAGTCATAGGAGAAGCTTTATCACAGGTATGGAGATGACCTAGGAGTAGTCACAAACTCAGATGTATGGAACATGTTTGGATACATTCTTGAAGCATGACAAGGAGCAATATCCTGTCTCGGTATATGTATAGACAACATACCTGTAGGTGTTGTCGTCACAATCAAATGGATGGAGCAGAAGACCTTAAGACTTGCAACAAGAAGTAGAACAGTCTCGACATAACTACAATCTTGGGTGTAGGATCCCAGTGAGTAGGTATAGTCATAGAAGGAGCTTAGACAACATGGGATCTAACAGTGGTGCAACCTCAAAGTGAAGGTCAAACAAGTTTTTCTAGGATGAGCTGTTCAAGGTTCAAGCTAGTTTGGTGCTGTGTGTAGACTTAACTTGCTGCTAGGCTAGGCTGCTGGGCTAGGCTGCAGGCCATAGCCAACAACATACAGTATTAAGGGTTGCACAAATTAGTGTGGCAGTGCTAGAACATATTTTGGATCACCACAACCTTTGAAGGCCTGTTGTTGACTGTATCAAGGATGGACTGAAGTTTGATACAACATGATGTAGGTGACAACATGATGGGTGTAGCATGGTGCAACATAGTGAGAAGTGCAACATGAATGGTGCAACATAGTGCAACATGGTACAACATAGTGATGATGAAGTGCAACATGGTGCAGCATAGTGATGATGAAGTGCAACATGATGGGTGCAACACAGTGATGATGGGTACAACACAGTAATGATGGATGCAATATGATGAAGTGCAGCATGATGGGTGCAACACAGTGATGATGGGTGCAACACAATAATGATGGATGTAGTATGATGAAGTGCAACATGATGGGTGCAACACAATGATGATGGATGCGGTATGATGATTGCAACATAGTTTAATGAAGTGCAACATAGTGATGGGTGGAACACAGTGATGGGTACAACATGGTGATAGAATCACCTTTGTTTAGATCTAGTAACTCATGTGTCATCTTCTTGGAGAAGATATCTGCTCTTATTTTGAGAAGTCAAAATGTTAACTTCTGATGTATATGTACTATATCTCTCTCTGCTGAACTATTCAAGATCATAAGAATAATTGATCAAGGGTTTCCCCACATTGGGGTTCGTCCTTGGCTGGTGCCACAACTTTTGTCCTCTTGTCTTGGCTTGTCTTCTGCGATTTATTTTTATGTTCTATCTGCATTTTACTATCATGCTAAATGTGATTGCTAATCTGGAATTGATATTAAGCTAATATGGAAAATTGAAGTAAATTTTCTCTCAGCATAGAACATACCTAAAATTAACATGGTATCAGAGCTGAGGTGAAGACAAAGCCCAAGCAAGAGTGAAAGAGCAATCACCAAACACAGTTGGACAAGGTCTAAGGCTCAATGGGTTCCTCATCCCTCTTCCCGGCTGAAGTCAAGCTCCGTAAAAAGTCTATCATGGATGGAAGATGTCTCTGAATTTGACATTGGAAGAGTAAGAAGACCTGGATTACGTGAAGGGTAAAGTCCCTGAGCCTCCATAAAATGCACCAGTTGCTACAAAGAACAAGTTCACTAAGGGTGGAAGGAAAGGCAGATGCCTTGCTTGCAATAAGTTTTGCCATTATGCGAGGGAGTGCTTGAATAGAAGGGACACACACTTGATGATAATAAGTTAATAACAATCATTCGAGGGGCATCTTCAATGATCAAAGGAATGACAGGTAAAATGGCCAAGGATCTCTAGGTATGAAGAATCAAATGTTGTTTCAGATAAGCAAGAGGAGTAATCTTATATCAGCCCTCTTCACTACCTCTCCTCTAGACACTTTGGAAAAGTGGTATATTGATAGTGGTGCTTCAACGCACTTCACCGGACACAGGGAAGCTCTCCCTAATTTGAGAGAGAAGGAAACAAACTTGGAGATTATTCTTGGAGATGATGCCACCTATCCCATAAAGGTTGTAGGGAATATTACTCTTCAATTGGATCAAGGTAGTGTACTTAATCTCAAGAAGAACTTGGGGTCCATTTCGGCAATGGAAGACAACGCTGGCATTCATTATTGGAAAGGTACGTGTGTGGATAAGGAATTTTTAAAGATGCTTTTACTCTTGGGTTCAGGGTTGGCAATTTGTATCAAGTTGCTGGAAGTCCAATGGGGACCATATCGTGTGACTCATCTCTTCTATAGCATTGGAGGTCTACCCATATTCATTATGGGGCCATACCCAATGTGAGTCAGATGGTGAAAGGGATGCCTGAATTCAAGAAGAGCATGTAGGTACATTTCCGAGATGTACTGAAGGAAAACTTACAAGGGGACCATTCCCCTCATGTAGAAAGTCCACAGGTTTGGAACAACCTGAGGGGTTTGAGGTTCATGATCGAGAATCTCATGTATGCAGGTGGAAGAAAGCCCTCTATGGCTTGAAGGCACCCTGAGCTTGGTATGAAAGGATAAACAACTATTTGATGAAGCTGAGATTCACTAGGAGTGAAGCCGATCCAAGCCATTACTTGAAGGTGTAATATCCCGTTTCAGGGATATCCCTCAAACCCAATCAATCTCTAACCAGATAATCAAACTCTAACGAGATAACACACATGTGATATAGTAGCTGGAAAGCTCAAGAGATAAAAATAACAGTGATGCAACATACAATAATGTATACATGGAATATAAGCAGATACTCAAGAAATGCAGAGAGAAATGCTAAGCCATTT
>APFE030935946.1:29274-62128 GCA_000404065.3 Pinus taeda
ATTGAGCAAAATCGAATATTCCAATTAGCCATGGCTAATTAGGAATATTACAGTCTCCCCCGGCAAAATGTTGCTTGTCCTCAAGCAACTGAAGTGATGGATGCTACAAGATTTTCTCACTTTCCCAAGTGACATCCTCATCCGATAAATTCTTCCACCTCACCAAGAATTCCCGGACCGTCCTGCTCTGCAGCTGCTTCTCCCTGGTATCAATAATAGCCTTTGGCTGCGACACCAAATGCCCCTCATCATCCGTGGGTGGTAGCTCATCTGTCACTGTCACATGCAGCCCCAATGCCTTCTTCAGGCATGATACATGAAAAACGTTATGAATCTTGTTGCCTTGGGGCAGCTCCAACTCATACGCAACCTGTCCAATCCTACGTATCACCCGGTACGACCCATAAAAGCGGGGCTTGAGCTTCTCAGCCCCCTTCTGCTTCAGTGACAACTGTTGGTATGGCTGTAATCATAGGTAGACCAAGTCCCCTACCTCAAACTGTCTCTCCACCCGACCCCTGTCAGCATATAACTTTTGTTGGTTCTGTGCTGTAGCCATATTATCCTTGAGAGCTCAGAGAATATCCTGACTCTCTTGGATCCAAATCTTGGCTCTCGGAGCCTTGCTAGCACCAAACATCACGTCAGCAAAAGATAAAGGATGATATCCATACAATGCATAGAATGGAGACATACCAATGGACATGTGATGTGTAGTGTTGTAGCAGTACTCCCCCAGATGCAGCCACTTCAGCCATGCTCGCTGCTGCCCACTAACATAGTTACGCAAGTAGCCCTCCAACCACTTGTTAACTATCTCTGTCTGCCTGTCCGTCTGTGGGTGATAATTGGTACTCGGTGTCAACTCCGTCCCTACCAACCGGAAAAGCTCCTGCCAAAACCCGCCCATGAAACAACTGTCCCTGTCACTGGTGATGGTCTTAGGAAGACCATGTAGCCTGAAGACCTCTCTAAAGAACAACTCGCCCACCTGCGCTGCTGTGTCGTGTGCAGATATGGCGAAAAAATGTACGTACTTTGTCAGGTGATCAACGACGACAAAGATGCAATCCTTGCCCTGTACCATGGGCAACCCTGTGATGAAGTCCATCGAAATACACTCCCATTTCCCCTCCAAAATGGGAAGAGGCTGCAATAATCCTGCGGGATGGCTCATCTCCCCCTTGTTCCTCTGGCAAATACCGCACCCCCGGACATGCCGGAGTATGTCCTCATTGAGGCCCTTCCATGAGAACCTCCCTCTAATGGCCCTGTAGGTTTTGGTAAACCCCTGATGGCCGGCTAGTGGTGAATCATGTGATGCCTGAAGTATCTTCTTCTTGAGCTGAGATCCCTCATTCAAGAAGATCTGGTCCCTGTAGTAGATGATCTCATCGATTACCCTGTACTTGTCATCCGCCACCTGCCCATTCAGAACCTGACATGCAAATCTGTCCTTGGAGTACTCTACTAAGAGTTGAGCCCTCCAGTTTGTGTCCAAGCTCATAAGAGACAATGTAGCTGGTCTACGTGAAAGGGCATCTGCTACCACGTTGTTCTTACCCTTGACATACTCAATGTCAAAGTCATACACTTGGATCTTACTGATCCACTTCTGCTGCTTCTCCTATAGCTGTTTCTACTCCAAAAAGAACCTGAGGCTGTTGTGATCAGTCCTCACTCTGAACTTGTTACCTACTAAATAATGCTGGAACTTGGCCAATGCATGCATAATGGCCAGCATCTCCTTGTCGTATATAGAATACAACCTCTCGTGCGGAAGGAGCTTCTGGTTCTCAAAGGCTATAGGGTGACCTCCCTGCATCAACACTGCACCGATCCCCTCTCCCGACGCATCAAACTCCAAAACAAATGGCTGCGTAAAATCCGGCAATGCAAGCACTGGGCAGCTGCTCATAACCTCCTTGAGCCTGTCAAAGGCTCGCTACGCTGTATCCAACCAACTGAATGCCCCCTTCCTCGTTAGATCTGTCAGGGATGCAACAAGTTCTGAGAAACTCTTGACGAACTTCTGGTAGTAAGTACAAATGCCAATGAATCCTCGAAGTTCTGTCACGTTCCTCGGCTCCGGCCAATCTCTGATGGCCCTGATCTTCTCCTTGTGGACTCTCACTCCGTCCACCCCTATGATGTGTCCCAAGTACAACATCTCCGTCAACCCAAACTCACACTTTGAGAGCTTGGCATAGAACTGCTGCTCCTCCAATATGCGCAACACTGTCTCAATGTGTTGGAGATGCTCCTCCCAAGTCTTGCTGTAAATGAGGATATCATCAAAGAACACCAACACAAACTTCCTTAAGTGACTACAAAAGATGTGATTCATGCAGGACTGGAATGTAGTTGGGGAGTTGGTTAGCCCGAAGGGCATCACCAAAAACTCAAAGTGCCCATAGTGACACCTGAAGGCGTTTTGGGAATGTCCTGCTCCCTCACGCGAATCTGATGGTACCCAGATCTCAAATCAATATTTGAGAACTGTGCTCCTCTCAACTCATCCATCAACCCATCGATCCTGGGTATGGGGTACCTGTTCTTCAGGGTCTTCTTGTTTAGGGCCCTGTAGTCAATGCACATCCTCAATGTGTCATCCTTCTTCTTCACCAACACCATGGAAGAAGCAAAAGGACTCATGCTTGGCCGAATGTGCCCAAGAGCCAACAACTCCTGAATGGCCCGCTCAATATCATCCCGATAGGCCTTGGGATGCCTATAGGGGGTAGTAATCATTGCCTGTATGCCCTGCTCAAGCTCAATGGTGTGCTCAAATCCTCAGTTCAATGGCTGTCCCGGCAGAATCTCCCCAAACACTGTGGCATACTGGTCAAGGATGGACTATATCTCTGGGTGCACCGTCTGCCCTGTAGTCCCTGCCTCTGATGCACGCAGCGCCACTACACACTCTGTCTCCCTTCCGGAAGACTGCCTCCATCCGATGAGCCGAAACAGTCTGAGGTGGATATGTGTGCTATCCCCGTATCTTCTCATGCCTCCCTGCCTTCTCATCATCCCACTCCATCTCTAGGGCCTTCCAATCTGTCGTGACCTTCCCTAGAGTGATAAGCCACTGAACGCCCAGTACCATGTTGGTGTCCAGAATATTGACCACGAAAAAATGGTCGATCAGTGTGTAGGTGCCCATCGTCACTGATAACTCTGGGACATAACGAGCACACACAATGGTTTGATCTCTTGGGACCAAAACTGAAAATCCATCGAAGCTCTCTGTCTATATACCTCTCCACTCAACCATCTGTGCATCGATGAAGTTGTGGGTTGCCCCACTGTCAACCAAAACTGATACTCGCTAGCCATGTACTGTCCCTCGTACGCATAGCGTCAAATACTTGGGAACTCCTCGCCATGCTACAAGGGCCACTCCAGTAGGTGCAAAAGCTGCACCACCTGCTGCTGCTGGTGGAGGTGGCAAAGATTCCTGCGCGACATGACTATCTCCTGCCTCCACAACATCCTCCTCATCCTCTTCCCTGCTGCTCTCGGAGAAGACCTCAATAAAATGTGCTTTGCCAGCAACACATCTATGTCCCGGTGCCCACGACTCCTGACAGGTAAAGCACAACCGCTTCTTCTTCAACTCCCTCCTGGCATCATCATCAACTTGTGCTCGTCCTGGATTCCCATTTGGAGGCGGAATCCTCACATCCTTCCCCTTAGGCTTGAAAGCCTGCCTCTGGGGGTAAGGTGTCCGAGTCCTAGGTAAGGATCCTGTAAGTCCCGGGTCCTGCTAATAGCATCCTGAAGTGTGGATGGTCTAGTGAATCTGACTAGAACTTGAAGTGGCTCTGTTAACCCCTCAACAAATATGTAGATCTTCCGTGCGGCGGATAGATCTGGCACCATCACTGAAACCCTCAAGAAGTCTGCAATGTAGGTCTCTGGGCTCTCGGTTTGTTTGAGCCTCGTCAGCTCAACAAAGTGTTGTTCTGGATCCCTCCGGTCAAACCTCTCCATCAATCTCCTGGTGAACTCGGCATATGTCGTCACTGTGGAGTGTCCGAGTGTAACCAACCCATGGAACCACCAGTTCTGGGCCTCACCATCCAAATGTAATGTCGCCACCTTGATGGCCTCTGTCTCCAACATCTGGTTAAGCTGGAAATAGATGTCCAACTTTTCCACCCAAGACCTTGCCGAATTGTTTGATGAGCCATCAAACGTAGGAAAGTGGAATCTACTAGCTGTGCGGTGGGTGTCTCCATCATGATAATGCCAGTATCCTCTGCGATGGTCGCGGGGTCTACTATCCCGCTGGAGCTGAACAAATTCTCTGAATGAGAGGGCATCCCTGAACTCCTGCCCATAGGCCTGGTACTCTGCAAAATAATTTCCCATATGATCGGGCTTTGCCTCCTGCTAGGCTCCGACCCCCGTGTCTGCTCCTAGAAAAGTGGGCATGGTAGAACGTGTAGGGGCATGTGAGGCCATCTGCTGAGTAGTATCACGCTGAGTGGCATCCTGTTCTGGAAAATGGTGGGATGTACCCGATCCATCACCAACCTGGAAAACTCGTGGGTTCTCACGCTATCTAGCCTCTACCGCCGTGAATCTCTGCCCCATCACCTCGATCTGCCTCGATAGATCCTGCACTGATTTGAGAAGCATGTCCACAAATCTCTTCCTGTCCTCATCTGCCATCGGATCCTCCTGCTCTGCATCCACCACAGGCTCCTCCTGTTCTGCATCCACCATAGGCTCCTCCTGTTCTATGTCCACCACCCGAACACAGTCTCCCTCTTCGTAGGTGTTCTCCAACCTACGCTCAATATCTCTGTATTTCCTACCTCTGTAACAGATGTAGGGCTTCTCCCTCGGTGTCATAGACTGCTAGCTCCACAGGTTGAGCCAGATTTATGCTCTGATACCACTGTAATATCCCATTTCAGGGATATCCCTCAAACCCAATCAATCTCTAACCAGATAATCAAACTCTAACCAGATAACACACATGTGATACAATAGCCGAAAAGCTCAAGAGATAAAAATAACAGTGATGCAACATACAATAATGTATACATGGAATATAAGCAGATACTCAAGAAATGCAGAGAGAAATGCTAAGCCATTTTATTATACTGAGTAATGGAAAGAGTACAGGAGGTGATCAGAAAGATAACACCTCGACTTGCATAAGGCAAGTGAAGAAATACACTCAGAATAGTAAGGAAATGGCCCCTCTCTGAACTGTGTCCAAGCTGCCGAAGAATTGTTGTGCTGCTGCTACTGCAGGAATCAAGTGAGGATTTGGGGCTGTTCCCCTCAATAAGTGTTGAAGCTCTGGAATCAACCTCTGCTCAATAAACCCAGAAAAGCCCAGAAAGCTTTTCTAAAATAGCTGACCCCCAAAAATCACCCCCTTGAGGATCTACGCAATCCCTCAAGGCTCTGCGCTGCCACTGAATAGAACCCTCCAAAACTCTGCCAAAATCCTCCAATATGCAAGGGCTGATCCCTTGCTCAATCTCCTAGCTCAAATCCTCCACATAAACCCAATCCAGAACTCCTACCAAAAGAGACTGCGTCCTCCTTTCTCAAGATTGAGCAGTCATCAAAAGGCTTAGCTCCTCCTCAACTCCAAAAATCGATCCTCCTGCAAAAGACTGCTAAAAACTACCTTGCCCGAGTAGGCACTCGAAGTCCCCCGGGGCTAAGGGTGAGATCTCCAAATGGAGACACTCGATGCACTAAACAGTGTTGCAGATAGGCTAAACAACCAGCGTGCTCTAAGTCGAAGTGACTAGCTCAAAATGCTCATAATCGAATGCCAAAATGAGGAGGCTCCTCTCTCCTTTATAGCGCTGGCCTCTCTCGAACCCTAAGGTCCACCTCCTCCAATGTAGCCTCTCTCTCTTGCCACATGCTCCTCTCCATCTGCGCAATCCCTCCAAGTGTCTACGTGGGTCCCCTTCTCTACGTGGTCCTTTGGTCCCCTTGGCTCCCCTTTAAGTTACAAAGTTGTGCTACTAGGGCGTGACTTTATTCTAAAAGTGAATTATGTCCCCCTTCCTCACCTTTTTATTTATAAATAACTATAGAAGGCAAAATTGAGCAAAATCGAATATTCCAATTAGCTATGGCTAATTAGGAATATTACAGAAGGTTGTGGATGATAGACCTCTCATACTGGCACCTTATGAGGACGAATTCTTTCTAACAGGTGCAGACCCTCTCATTTGCAAAAGTAAGAGGGAGTTGGATTCCGAATTTGGAATGGTGAACCGCAAGCCCGTGACTACCTCGATGAAGCCTAACTTTAAGAAGTTATGCGGTAGTGATGCCGGACCTAATTTGTGAAATGCCTCTGAGTTTCATTAACTCATGCTAGCATTGTTGTGCTCGGTGAACTCCCATCCGGATATATGTTTTGCAGTTAGCATGCTGAGCTCATATGGTTGAGCCTCACTGGATTGGTGCCAAGAATCTTTTGAGATATCTTCGGGGCACAATCTCTCATGCATTGAGATACACTGTCGGAAATATGAAGCTGCATGATTATTCGAATGCTGACTGGGCAGGCAATGTGGAGGATTGCAAAAGCACTGCTGGGTGCTGATTCTCTTTGGGTTCTGCTTCGATATCCTGGATGAGCTGGAAGCAGAAGTCCATTGCTTTGAGCACCGATGAGGCCGGTTACATAGCTGTGAGTATGGCCTCCTGTGAAGCTGTCTGGTTGAGGAAGCTCTTCAGTGAGTTGTTTGGACATGTATTGGATATCATCGTGATCTTTTATGACAACCAGAGGGGGACTCGATTGTTGAGGAATCTTGTGTTCTGTGATCTCTCCAAGCATATAGACATCAGGTACCACATTATCTGGGATATGGTACAACGGGGAGCAAGAAGACTCCATCTCTCTGGCACTGATATGCTGGTTGCCGTTATTCTAATGAAGCCCATGGGAAAGGTCAAATTCATGACTTTCTGAGAACGACTAGGAGTCGTGGAGAGACTCTCTCCTGAAGGTCCTGTATGATATGGACATTGAGCTCTGGGAGCTTTGAGGGGCTTGGGGGTACTTCGTGGAGCGATGAGAAACCATAGGGTGAGTGGTTCAGCCTTCCCCTAGTGGTTTGCTATGTAGGCAGGATGAGTGGTTCGTCCTTTTCCTGTCGAGACACAATCATGGGGTGAGTGGTTCAGCCTTCCCCTAGTGATTTGTTGTGTACAGGGTGAGTGGTTCATCCTTGCCCCGGGATATCACATGGCGACATGTAGGCAGGATGAGTGGTTCATCCTTCTCCTGTCGAGACATCCTATCCATGCAGTCTGGCACTCATGGGAAGTACCTCTCATTTGGCCAATGAGTAGGGAAATGAGGATACGGACTGTAGCAGTATCGATGGACGTATCGTGTAACTACCGTACTCCCTATACTAGGATGGTCTATATTGATCTGTGATCAATGGAACTGACTTCGGGTCAGTAAGAGTGGTTTGAGACACTCTCTATTTGGAACTGACATCGGGTCAGTAAGAGTGGTTTGAGACACTGTCTATTTGGAACTACACACTCTCTTCATTGGAACCAATTTCAGATCAGTAATAGTGGTATGAGACACTCTCTTTATATGGGACTGGCTTCAGGTTAGTAGAGAATGGTATGATACATTCTCGGTCACTTCTTCTTCTTCATGGTTCAACAGAGAAGAGTAGAGTAGTGCAGGGCACTGATAGCAGAGATAGTACCGACTGGCAGATGGATTAGCAGATGGATTTCCCCCTAGTTGAGAGGGAGTGTTAAAATTAGCAACTAGGGCCAAACTCCATGTGGGTCTACTTATTCATGGAAGTTGATTTTTTTCCATTGATTCCTCTCGTTGAGAGGTGTAGGATTGATCTAAAGATCATCCGATTCCAACATTTATTCATGGAGATATGAATTTAATTGTGTTATGTGACAATTCGTCAAGGTCGGCCAACAATCGAATTACCCCCACTTATCGTCATCGTTGCACTATAAATAGAAGAGGTTGCAAGTCATTTGAGACACACACTCACACCTCTTGTGATGTCTTACTCTCCACTTGTTTGCGTTTTGGTGGAAGGTTAAGTCACCAAGAGTATACGCTGCCCTAAAAAGGAGATGCCCTAGCCCTAACGCAAACATGGAAGTGAACCTAATGTTGTCATGGAAAGAGCCCTAACTGCAGTTCTGTTTGTGCCCTAGTCATTGTTCAGATACGCCCAACTGGCCTTATTCCACACTAGAAGTTGTCGTACATTCGCAATTAAAGAAGGCTCTTATACGCTGGGAGGAAGAGGTCCCTTCCGCAGTCAAATGAGGGTTCTATGTAGCAAGAGGAGGATCCCTTCACGCTATCCTAAAGGATACCTTTATATGCAGCAAGGAGAAGCCTATATATGTTGCCAATGGATGCTCTAAAAGGATCCATAGCTGTAGTCTCTCACACAGTTAAACGTAGTCCAAAAGGGAGAATATACCCTAGCCGCAGATAATAATGAGAGCTCTTCGTTGTCAATGAAGGAGCTTTATGAATGCTGTCCAAATGAAGGATGATCATCACATTGACAAGGAGGCTCCTACACAGTCATAGGAGAAGCTTTATCACAGGTATGGAGATGACCTAGGAGCAGTCACAAACTCGGACGTATGGAACAAATCTGGATACATTCTTGAAGCATGACAAGGAGTAGTGTCCTATCTCGGTATATGTATAGACAACATACTTGTAGGTGTTGTCTTCACAATCAAATGGATGGAGCAAAAGACCTTAAGACCTGTAACAAGAAGTAGAACAATCTCGGCATAGCTACAGCCTTGGGTGTAGGATCCCGGTGACTAGGTATAGTCATAGAAGGAGCCTAGACAACATGGGATCTGACAATGGTGCAACCTCAAAGTGAAGGTCAAACAAGTCTGTCTAGGATGAGCTGTTCAAGGGTCAAGTTAGTTGGGTGTTGTGTGTAGACTTAACTCGCTGTTGGGCTAGGTTGTAGGCCATAACCAGTAGCATAGAGTATTAAGGGTTGCACAAAACAGTGTGGCAGTGATAGAACCTCTCTTGGATCAAGGATGGACCGAAGTTTGATACATCATGATGTAGGTGACATAATGATGGGTGTGGGATGGTGCAACATAGTGATGATGAAGTGCAACATGGTGCAGCATAGTGATGATGAAGTGGAACATGATGGGTGCAACATAGTGATGATGGATGCAGTATGATGAAGTGCAGCATGTTGGGTGCAACACAATGATGATGGATGCAGTATGATGAGTGCAACATAGTGATGGGTATTGTTGTTGCACAGAGTGTCTAGGCACCGCGACAACGCTCAGATCGAGGGCTGTCACCCTGATCCCCGATCTCTCCGTTTAAGCTGTCTCCCTACAGTGAGCTAAGGGGGGTAGACCCTACGGGATGAAGGAGAACCAGCTGGGAATCAACCGGCTCAGGAGACACAGCGACACAATCAAATACTTGATTAAGGCTTAGCGATGATTTAGATTAAATTTTAAATGATTAATACCAGTGCCTTATGGCTAATGAAAACCAGGTAATTGATTAGCTATTGTTGCTTAGGAAATAAAAATATGAAAAACTCTTTAACAATTGCTTGAAAATATTTGCCAAAATGTCTAGCATATAATGAGCATTAAATAATCCAAACAATGACAATAGATAGATGTAAGATATTCAACAGATGCACAATGCTTCAGCAATTAAAATTCAAGAGATACAAATACCTTGATCAACCATGAAATTTTTTAAAGCTAACCAGGTCCTAGAATTATTTACCACTTTCAAATAGTTAATCCTCAAATATAGAAATTTAAGCACATTTAACCATAGTAAAATGATAAATACTGATACCACAATAGCTTTAACACAATAGACACCCAGAAGGAGATTTAAATTTGACAGCTTATTTATCCCCTAGGTGAATTTCTCAATATGTGCTAAGCTATTTTTTTCTTTGGAATTTTTATATTTTTAATTTTAGAATTTGTTATCAAAGTTAAAACAAATAAAATTTAAATGAAACCAAAAATCGAACCTTTATTTTAATTTTTTTATTTTATTTTATTTTTTATGATTTTAAATTTAAAAAATCAAAGTCAAAAATATATCAAAATAAAAGAAACAAAATTAAAACAAACTCCAAACCTACTTCCCCTTTTATTTCATTTTTTAGGACCCTTTGAATTTAGAAAAAATAAAATCGGGCCTTTAAAAATGAAAAATGGTAAAATCAAAAAATGAAATACATGAACCCTATACTAAACTATATGTAACACAAAAATGTGGAATGGAGCTAAATCTAAATTTCACCACGCATAATAGCAAAGAAATCGAATTTTTATTGCTTCATGGTGTGTGCAGGTCATGACAAAGGTGTGAGAGAACTTCAACGACGTGAATGAAGGGTGAACAGTGGGGAATGCGGGTTAGTGAGCAGTGAGGAAGCTCGACGGAAAGGGAAGAAGGAAGGATCACTGCAGGGATGGCAACGTGTAGATGGATGAGCTGATAGCAGGTTAGGTGATTACGCGCAGGGAGTTGGAAGGAGCTAATCAGACAGCACGCAGGTGGAGGAGATCACTGCGTGGAGGGGATCTGAGGTTTATTTTGCAGGTTGGACGACAAATGGATGCGGATCTGGAAGAGTGTTGGTAGCAGAGGGGTTTCAGAGGCTGCGATGGCAAAAATGAAGCAATGAAACTTGCATGAGGCAGAAGGGATAGCTGCGTGGAGGAAATGAGGGATAGATTGGGCATCGTATGGAGAAATAACTAGCGCAGACGGAGAGGGAGGCGGTTGCGTGGAAAGGGTTGCTTGTGTGAGCACATGGGTGCGGGATGTCGCGGATTTCTGGCAGCGTGGAAATGAAGGCGATGGCAGCACGAAGAAATGGCGTTGGAACGCAGAAGAGGGTCTGCGGATGCAAGGATTTTGGTAGCAACGGACAAATGACCCCGAAAAACCCTTTAAAATCACTAGAAATCTTAATAAAAATTTTAAATCGTCCAGTTTCAGATTTGTCTGATGAAACCCCGCAAAATTTTTCCAGATCTAAAATAAATACCCCTGCAAGAGCTAATTCTGAGGCCAGATCTTACCCTCCAGGGCCTAGATTTGGCTTCAAACAAGAATTCCCCTTCATATCTGCAACTTGTGATAACAAAAAACAAAACACCCAGAAGCAAAATATACAATGATGAAATTAAAACCCCAAAAAACCCAGTTAAATAGTTATAGTAATTACACGCTGAAAGCTCTAAGTAGCTAGATCTATCATTATGCCACACATATTTTTTAAAATTTTAAGTTTAAAGTGAGGTGGTTCAGAGAAAACCCTTCATGCATCAACAATGGAAGTTCTAATGACAAGCCTGGGATTCAATCAAGTTGGGCCCTTCAGAAAATGTTGATCGGGGGTTCGCTGGTCCAACTGAAAACTTCTCCGAACACCCGATGATCTCAAAATCAAAAATTTCCTGCACAACTCAATTCAACCATTAACATAGAGAGAGAAAACAACAATAAAATTCAGATTTAATGGAGATACCTGCCATTATATTCAGAATTTAAACTACCATTCAAACCCCAGTGATCAAACAAGATACCTGTGTTTAAATCACTCTTCATAGAGTTATCATGGCTGAAAGGAAATTTATGCATGAAAATAAAACATCTTACAACATTTCTACGAAGAGTAACACCAACAGAAATTAACCCCAAAGTCTTTCTTTATTGTACATGAAAAACTATAAAAGAGAGCTTTCACTTAGCACACGACTCCAAGGTCGAATCATCTCAAATGAAAATTGACCTCCTATTTAAAGACAAATCTTTCAACAACTAGTTCGAGTGATCCTTGTCAAAGTGATCTCGACCGTTGATGAGGATCAAAATTTCTTTTAATCTCATCCGTCGAAATTTTAAGTTATTGAGGAAATTTTGAAATTATCAATTAAATGCATTTTAATTAATTCAAAAATTAAAATTTTGAATTAATTTCCTTAAAATTTTGAATTTGACTTAACCCTTGGGACCAAGGGCATAAAATTTAGCAAAATAGTCAATTAACCTTAGTCCCTGGACTTTTAAATTTTTTTTTTAAAGAACCCTCGAATTTAGCCTTTGGAAAATTTAAATTTACCTAGGACCTAGGACTTATGAGGGGATAAATTATTTTTCTAACCCTCAAGACACTTTACATCATGATTTTTCCATTTTTACATCTCAAGGGGGAAAGCCCATTTGATATAGACCCTCATAGACTACCCAGTTCTGCGACACAAACATAATCTAGCAGATCAAGCAATTTGTAATAAAATAACCTAACCAAATAGTTAGGATTATTCCCAAATCACTTTTACATAGACTCGGTCTAACACACTAGGACTCCCTTAAGATTCTAATGACAAAATCCATTCCGGCTTTGGGGTAAGGCCGAAGAAAAACTCTGCCGATCATGGATCGGTGAGACAAAAAACCTTCCGGAATGTAGATCATCACCAGAAAATTAGGTTTACCTAGGCAATTACATACATGACACAGATCTGTTGAGATTATGTACAATTTACACATGCAGACTGGGTTTACAATATAACATGATCAAGTTGATGATGATAGTCAAACGACACGGATATATTGATCAAGCGCTATCCCTTTTGCGAAAAAAAGGGGTGTACTGCTATGGGTCTTGACACGTAGTGGTCAACATCTGGCTCTACTTGGGGACACGTTGCTGCACTGTAGGAATGTGAGAATCGAGAATCTGCATCCACGCAACACACAACAAAACATCAGTAACGTCCGTCCAAAAATCATCATATAACATTAAGCACAGGTTAGATATAAGCTCTTCATTTATTAACTATCTAGTAACATGAAAAGTAAATCTAATCCTAAGACATAAATGAAATGCTGAAAAGACAAGGAGTAGGGTTAGAAATACAATACAGAGGATGCCCCATGGCATCAGATGTCATCTTTGAAGAATAGCTTGAGCATTTGGCCATTTGCAGGTAAGTTAAGTGGTTCGCCATCCAATTTGCTCAAGTGGAATGAGTTTGGTCTAGCAATGTCTTAGACAATGTATGGTCTCAGCAACAAACTATCAAATTTCTTGTGTTTTCTTGGTTTTTCATTCTTGCGATCCAAAAGGAGTACCATATCTCCAACCTGCAAAGATCTAGATCGAGATGATTTATCAAAGCTTTTCTTAATGTTAAATTGATTTTTACATATATTATCAAAAGCTGTCCTACGAGCTTCATCCAACTCCACAATTTGATCAATTCTATTTTGAACATCTTTACTAGTGGAAAAACACTGAAGGAGTTGATAAGCTGGCAATTTCAGGTGCATAGGTAAGGTTACATCCAAGCCATAAACCAATTCAAAGGGACTTTTACCAGTAGCTTTATTTTTAGTGATCCTATCTGCGCATAAAGCATACTTGATTTTGCTATCCCAAGCCTGCTTATTATCTCCTACTATCTTCTTGATAATGGTTATGAGATTTTTATTACTTGATTCAGCAAGACCATTACCCTGAGGAGAGTAGTTTGATGAATGAGATAAGAGAATGCCATACTTGCAACAAAAAAATGAAAGTTCTGAAGAACTAAAGGCCTTGGCATTATCAATAGTGATTTTAGTAGGGACACCAAATCTAGTAATGATATTATTTGCAATGAAATCCATAATGACCTTTTCAGTGGCATTCTTAGCAGGGATGGCTTCAACCCATTTAGTGAAATAATCGGTAGCAGTCAAAATCCATGAGTAGCCATTGCTAGAATTTTCATGAAACTTCTCGATGAAGTCCAGACCCCAATGCTGAAAAGGTGCCTCCACAACGACAGGTTGTAAGGACAAAGCAACAAGCTTTTGTTTCCCAATGAACAGTTGGCAGACTTGACAACCTCTAACAAACTTATGCACATTAGAGAAAATCGAAGGCCAATAATAACCAGCTCTCAGAATTTTGTGGGCAGTAGTTCTGGTAGCATAATGACCACCACAAAATCCTGAATGAAACTCAGAAACTAACTTCTTGGACTCAATTTCATCAACACACCTAAGTACAATGCCCTCAGGATTTCTCCATCCAAGGTCATCCTTCATGAGGCAATACTTAGTGGCTTTTAATCAAAGAGCCCTTCTATTATGAGCGACTAAATGGTTAGGACATGTAAGATTTATCAAGTAATAGACAATGTCCTTGTACCACTCATGCTCTCCTAATCTTTGCAACTTAGGCGAAGATGAATCATTATGACAAATCAAACCAAGAGCTTTTTCAACCGAGATATTTGTCTTAGACTGAGAGGTACTACTACCAAGGGAATTCTTTGTTGGGTAAGCCGAATTTGGCACCCAGATTGTACTCTGAAATTGCTTAATAAGAAAACCATCATATAGCTGCACCAGTTTTCCCGCATTGGGTTTTTCCAGAGACATTGGTCCAAAAATAATGGTGTCATTTTGTGTGCTTGTTAATGTTTCCTTCAGTTGATGATTTGTAATATGTTGAGCATGCACTAGTGTTTATTTTCAGTATTTACATTGTAAATAAATTGTTAAGTAACAGAACAAGTAGGTAAGAATAAATCAGTAAAGTGCATGGAGGGTTTCTAATTGGTAGACTTAGAAACTTTAACACACAAGAGCAGGTTGGTGTCATCAGCGGGCCTAGGGGCTTTTGAAGGGTTTTTGAGGAGTTTCTATGAGTTTCGATGGCATTCGCTTGGTATATTCCATCATTTTTACAGTTTGCCTTTTGTTCTGACGCATTCCAACAACTTTCAGAAAACAAAGTTATTATTGGGTCTAACTTAATTAATTACGCTTAAGGTGACATTCCAGGAGGAATACTTGACAAAACACCTTAGTGTAAAAGCTCGTTGCAACCGGAACGAGAAGATCTACATGATGGGATGGTTAGATGTGAGTTTCAGTGACCTGAGAAGACGCGGTTGCCAATTTACCCTTTTCCCACGTTAAAATAATATTTTAATTAAAATAAAAGAGGGAAAAGTGCTCCATGATTAAAATAATAATAAAATAAAAGGTTCTAGAGGGGTCCATCAAATCTATAAAAGAGGAGCAGGAGACCATTAGAGGATATCTTGGATTTCTATTTTCTTTTTGTGGAGAAGTTTGAGAACCTGGTTCTCTACTTCAGCAGTAGCCCTAGGACAGAAACCCTCGGGTGATTCAATGAGATTGGGTGAGTACCCATCTCCCCTTGGTGAATTCATCCAAAATTCACAGGAGAGCTTAGCAGTGGCATTGCAGTTCAATTTTGGTGGAGGGCCAGCACATCATGGGCGCAAATTCTTGAGGCCAGTTTATCTCAGCTATATGGGTTGTATCAACATGTAAACCCCAATTTATTTAATATAATAAAGCTGAGAATTTTCTTGTTCATTGTGTTATGGGATTGTAGTGCTCTATTTGTTTAAGTTTACATGGCAATCTTCTGTTAAGTAAATGGTGATTTTATGTGAAGTGTTTGTTCCATTTTTTTTTTTTTTATCTGGGACATTACATGGTCTTACTAGGATCATTTACATTTTAAACTTGCTGAATGGGTTGACATCTTTTACAAAAAGACCAATGAAGATGATGATGAAATCTGGATAATCTTCACTGCCTGAGCATGATGGAATCTGCTGTTGATTTTGGGTAGCATCAGATGTGCTCTAGCTCCAAAGTTTTGTGAAGGGGTTGGAATACATGAGATCTCCAAGACCCAGAAATCGTTTGGTGAAATTCCACTCGATTTGTGTTTTATTAAAATAATTAATATTTTTAATGGGGTTCCTAAGTTTAAAGTCTAAACTTAGGAAAAATAAAAATATTAATGGGTATTAATAAAAATATGGGTGAGAAGCTTCTAAGAGATGAGCATCAAGTCTAGTTTAATCTTAGCCATTGATTAGGGACTTAATCTCACCCGTTGATTCATCAATAGGAAAAGTATAAGAGGAGGCTTGAGGGTCAGTTGGAGATACACCGAGTGATTAGTCAGTTCGATTTTTCTGGGGTGTGGTTTGCTGGGAAAATCGAACAAGTGATCTGAGTTGCAGTGAGAGGGGTAGAAGCAGTGATTTGGATTGGAAAGGAGTTCCGGGCCAAAGAGTACGTGGCAGAGAGGCAGCGCAGAGGCCTATGCAACCTAGGAGGGGCTCACACAGAGCTGACGCAGGCCAGGAGGGTCTCTTGCAGTGGTAGTGCAGATTATTTGTCAGAAGTCCGAGATTTTGTTGGAGAAGAAAGGTTTTGAGCCGGGAGGGTTGAACAACAGTCTTCATCCAGTAAATTGATCCAACAGAAGGGGTGACACAGTCTTCTAAAGGAAAGACGCTAGCCCACACAGTGATTGTGTAGGGACTTCGCAATGTTTGTCGGGAGGAGCTAGATCGCTCATTGCATTAGCTGTGACTAGAGGAATGAGGTAAACCCTCATATGTATTTCTTGCTGCCGTAATTTCTCTGAAAGGTTAGACGGTGTGAGAGGCAACTAGTTGTACTTAGATTCTGCTTGCTTAATAATGCAGACTCTCTATCTGCTGCACCGGTTTTCCCGCATTGGGTTTTTCCGGGGATGTATTGTCCAAAAATAACGGTGTCCCTTCTGTGTTTGTTTCATATATTGTTTCAGTTTATGATCTGTATGTCAGTGTAGTCTGCAGTAGTGTTTTTCATCACTGTTTATAATTAAATAATTTGTTGAATGTAATAACAAGTAGGAGATGCTAAACCTGTGACTGCAGTAGGATTTTTGTTTCTAAAGATTCAGAATTTTTCATATCTGCTATGTACACTGCTATAGGGTAGTTGATGCGGAGTGGTCAACAGGGGGTATGCGTGTAGATGATTTGGTGAGTTGTTTTTGTGCCTCTCTGAGCATCTGTGCGAGGGTTTATAGCCCTAAGTGTGGATCATCTTCAGGGGTGAGACTATCCTCCCTAGGGATGTAAATATTCATTTGTTTCGGTAGTGAAACACCCACCCTAGCTAGTGAAGAGTTAGAACCACGTTATGTTCTTCAGTGGTGCTTAGCGAGGAAAGACAAAGTTTTGGGGTGACTATTAGAACGATGTAGCAGCATTCATTGTAGACTAGGGAGTCCAGCCATAGAGCGATTCTAAAGAAGAACGAGTTTCTCCATCTTGTCTATTGTCAGGTTCCTTACAAATGAATTTGATGTAATCTCCTTCTTAGTAATAAATAGGTAAATAGATGGGATTTTTGCAGTGAAATTTGTATATAATCTTTGTATTGGTTTTAATTCTGCCAAATCCTTGGCAAGAATTATTTTGTGCATTTTCTGAAGAAATTTCATAAAATAATTTATGAGAAATTAAATAATCTAAAAAAAGGGATATTACAGTGCTTCTGCATGTTACTAGTATTCTCAAATGGAGTCTGATACTGTAGAAAAGCAATTGCTCAAATGCGGTTAATTCTTCTTAGGACATCATGTACTTTGTGGTCATTAAAATTTAAATGATGTACTTCATTTATATCTTCAAAGAAATGCAATTTCTAAAATATTTATTATACTTTTGGGCCTTAGCAACACATGAAAGAGGAAGATCAGTTTCTGCTCACAGTTTTTTGCTTTTAATTTTGACTATGGCAACTGTAAATAATCATTCAAGCATTTTCTTTTCTTTTCGAAAATGATACTTCATGCTGTACAGAAAGAATCATGTGCAGGCTGCTTTTGGAGGGTGAACATGTCCGCAAAGGGTGAAATTCCAACTGGTTTGATTTCATAGGTAAAATGGGTCATGAATGGTGATACCATATACATGCCTCGAGGTGACTTGAACCTTGGCGGGTGGCTTGAGATGCCAACAACCTCCCCACTGATCCACAACCCAATTTCAAGCACTTCCTTTTCTAAGGCAATTGCAGAAAACAGTCATTATACTCCGTTGAATCATATTATATGGTCTTTTGCATATCATTTCTTGACATGTCTAGAATTACATATAGATAAACTTTTATTTCTAATTGCAGCAAATATAGTTGACTTTGGTTCTTAAGTAAGATATCACAAGATATGAAGAGACATTGACATCAAAGGATTTACTATCTGGTAATCTTGATATGGTTTCTACATAATTCATTGAGGATGTTTGCAACTTCCCTTTCTCTAGAGGCTATTCTCGAGAGTTTGTCTTCAGTTAGGAACCAAGAACAATTCTTGTTCTCTCGTGTCTGAGATTCATTTCTTTATAGAATCCAGATGAAGATAAAAGGGGGTGACAACTTGTTTTTCTCACTAAAAGCTATGCTACTTATGGAGAAGATTAGACATTGTCTAGGTTACTTACGAAGATTTCCTGATTTTGGCTTCTAAGATATCTTTTTATTGCATTTTCTAGGTCTAATCTTGCAGCTAAAAAGTTAGAAGAAGCAGGATATCAAAATCTGTCCTCCATTACCTCTGGTCTTCAATCAGTGGAACCAGGTAGGGGATAGAATTTTTTTGAATTCCAACAAGGGGTGATAGGCTGTATGTTTACATTAAATTATTAAAAGCCGGAGAAGTATGTGAACATTTATACGGGTGCCACCTTCTTTTCTTACAGGGACATTTGAGACAAATGGGTCAAAAGAATTGCAAGACGCAGGTAAAGCAGGCCTGATCACAATCCAGGGGAAGATCTCAGCCGTTCTAGGCACATTTCTTATAGGTGAGAATCTTGCATTCAAAATATCCATTTATTCTGCCTGAAAAGGTAAATAAATCTTATAGAACTGATAAACATGGAAAATTCTTTGGGCTTTATTTCAAACTTTAAAGAGACATTTTTGACGATCCCTCTTGTATGTGTTTCTGGATCCTTACCAACTTTGGGAATGCTCTTACTAGTGACTGTTAGAGATAGCAGCAGCATTGTTTTGCTCACATGCAAGAACATTTGAACCCAATTAAGGAAAGAAACAACATAATCTTGAGCTTGATTCACGTGCATTGTTGCTTTCTTTTAAATGCTTCATATATTACTTAAGGAAAAATATATGTACATCAAATTCAAAGTGATTACACCATCTAGACAACAGGAATACCAGGAAACTCCTGGTCTACATAAGCTAAAATGGCTAGCAAATGAACCCAGGCCCCGACAGGGAGGAACTCAGTGTCACAAAAATCAACTCAAGTCCCCTAAAGTAAGGGCTGAGGAATTGATATGAGCACAGTACCAACAGTGCAAATGATAAATCTCCTCAATTCTACTAAAGTGAGGGTTGAGGAATTGATATGAGCACAGTACAAACAATGAAAATGAATATATATGATGGAGTACAAAACTGTGGGAGAGTGATCAAGTTTGACCATGTCTCAAATAAAATACATTAAGTGGGTGAGTGATCAATTTAGACAGCAATTTCTTGACCTTGCGACATGCCCATGTGTGAATATTGGCCTTCCATTAAAATTTTACCTCTTTGAACCATTTGTGGAAATAAGTGTCGTGAGACTCAATTCTTGAATCTCCAATGAGAAAATTTTAGTGAGGTTTAGAGCTTTAACCTGTTCTCAATAAGAAGATGTAAGAGTTTCCTCTGGACATTCATCAGTTTGAATTTTTCTTCATTTCAATTTTGGTCTCAAATCTTTCTTTTAAAGCATGTGGAAAGAAAATGAATGAAGCTTTTTGGGTTGTATACCTTCATTGGTTTTCCTCCATATATCGTGTTTTCTCCAATTAGGTTGTGATTCTGGATCCCTGCAGATTATATGTCCTTCTTTGGACTATAATGAGCAATCACTAGTCTTGCCAACTCTTTATTTCTTCATGTTTGTCTGTTGGAAGCATTTTGTATTTTTGGCATCTTGAGAAGCATTTGTTCATTCCCCATACTCACGTATTTGGGAAGTTAAGGTCTATTTAAATGGTAAATGGTCCTTGTCCTCAGAAGTTCCATCTATAGCCTCAACTAATTTGGTTGAAGGTTTTACAATAAATTAATTAAAAGAAAATGTCAAAACCAGAAATTACCGAGGTAAATATTTGGGGGTTAGATTAATGGGAAACCATTGACAGTTTTTGTAACAGTTCCCACTTCATTTATATTAAATCCTGAGAGTTGAAGAAGATGTAATCCTGATTGTAAATTTCTCTTGATTAATAAAATACCGTACCTTGCCTTGTGGAGCTTTCCTTGATAAATTGTTAGGGTTTTACCACGTAAATTTTGTATATTGTGTGTTATTCTTAATCTTGTCATTATTTCTTTGCTCATGTTAGTATTTTTGACAGACTCTAAAAACCAACAGAAGGGAACAGGAACTCAAAATAACGAAGGCTGGGCATTCATTCCTTTGCCTCCTTGTTAATGGGCTTAAGTAGTAAATATCAATGTTCCACCAAGACTCCGGGATGTGGGGCTGCAGGTGTGGGAAGACGCACATGAGGATGTGTGGGAGTAACCTCAAATTTTAGGGAAACTTAGGGGGGATGGGGGACGTCAGGTTATATAAATTTTTCTAATATATATAACTTATATATATATATTATATATAATATATATATTTTATATATTGTTAAAATTGGCAACTAGGGCCAAATTCCACTTTGGACAACACCTTTGGGGAAGCTAATTGTAGCATTGAATTCCTCTCTTCAAGAGGACCAAAATCGATATAAAGATCGTCTCATTTGGAGACGCGGAAGTGTAATTTTGAACTTTTGTTCTCTCACATACAAATTATTAAGGTCGGTCTCACTTATATGTCGGCTCATCAAACCCAATAGTTACGTCTCTTGACCCCAACGAATAGTATATAAAGAGGCGCTCACACACATCATATTACGCACACATCTCTCTGAAATGGCCACAGAAAGGAAGATAGGTTCAGCGAAGGAGGTAACTGTTTGACATCTTGATTGGGCTGCATTATGAGCTGGGTGCCCCATGTTGGAGGCCAAGTCTGCTAAAGGAATGTTTGGGCTTAAGTTGAGTACCATTCTGGGCATATCTTTCTCTCATTGCAAGTATGAATTATCCCTAAAGCGGATCGCAGAGTTGCAGTGTTTTTGGGTGTGTTTCCATGGTGTAAAAATCTCCCACATATACAAGAAGCCTCTCTTTAACAGGCCGCAGTCCCTCCTAGAGCTTCAACTGGTTTGGATTCTTGTTTGAAGAAGGCCAAGAGGCCTGGAAGGTTGTTCTCCCTAATCTGCTATCACATGAAGGATCAGCAAAGAAGTATGAAGCCTGTTATGGGGGCTAACGCAAAGGTTGTTGCTGTAGGTTAGGGCTGGCATGTGCCCTAACCAGGTGTGTCATAAACTCAGAGATTTTCCTAGTACAAAACAATTTTTGGGCTCATCATTTTTAGCAAAGGAGGCCGCATAACTTGATCCATCTCCTTCAGAAGATCATCTTGTAACTACTACTTAATACTGATCACTGGTTAAGGCAGATCTAATCTGCTTCTGTTCAAAGACAGGATCACACATTTGTTTGGGTAGTGTGAAAAATTCTGAATCTACACATCAAAAATCCTACTGCAATCACTAGTTTATCATCTCCTACTTGTTTTTACATTCAACAAGTTATTTAATTATTTAAACAACGATGAAAACACTATTGCAGACTACACATACATATAGATCATGAACTGAAAATAGAATGAGACAAATACACAAGGGACGCCATTATTTTTGGACAAACTTCCCCGGAAAAACCCAATGCGGGAAAACCGGTACAGCAGCTTTGAGGGTTTTCTATTATCAAGCAATAGTTCTAAATACAACTTTGGATGCCCTCTCGACTATCCAGTTACAGAGATAAAAATATACTGGCAAAAACCTAAGAGAGATTAGTCATTTCACTCGGCAAAATCTCTCTGATCAGTCAACTGGACTACCTGTCCCCAGCTACAACTGCGTTGCCCCTTTGTAGTAGCTGCATGGGCCTGCGTGGAGCACACTGGTACACTGCTTCAGCGTTGCGCTGCCTCCTCTACCTCTTAGAGCTCTGACATTAGCCTTCTCGGCTGGTTCTACTGCTCCTCAGCTGAATTCGGACTTCTGTTGGAGGGTGGCTCTACCCCTGCGCTGGCATTGCGTTAAGCAATGTGGGCCCTTCGTGGCCCAACGTCATCCTCCTTGGGTCTGCGCTGCCTCCTTTGGTATTTCTCTACCTCTCTCTGCTGTGTATTCGAGGTCTCGAAGAAGATCTTCCAACCTCAACTATCCTTGCCCCTCTGCTGCAACAGATCACTTGTTCGATTTTCTCAGCAAACCTTGCCCCAGAAAAATTGAATTGACTGATCTCTCAAGTGTATCTCCAACTGACCTTCAAGCCTCCTCTTATACTTTTCCTGTTGATGAATCAACGGTCGAGATTAAGTCCCTAATCAACGGCTAAGATTAAAACGGACTTGATCATCGCCACTTAGAAGTTTCTCACCCATATCCTTATTAACACCCATTAATATTTTTATTTTCCCAAGTTTAGACTTAGGAACCCATTAAAAATATTAATTATTTTAATAACTCCTCATCTGGGTGGAATTTCTCCAAATGATTTCTGGGTTCTGGAGATCTCATGTATTCTAGCCCCTCCACAAAATTTCAGAGCTAGAGCACATCCGATGCTACCCAAAATCAACACTCCCTCTTAGCAAGGAATGTGCTCTAGCAATGCTTCCCAATAGAAGCATCGCATTGATCCATGGAATTGGTCCTCTGTGCTGCTAATGCTTGGCCTACTGCCCTTCATCCACTACAATGTTGCATCCTGTACTGCTGCCCATGACTCTGCCACTGTCACTGCTACATCTGTAATGCAACTCCCTCTCAAAATGTTGCATCATGTTGCCCATAGCACTTCAACTGCTAACTACTGTAATGCAACTCAGTTACTGAAAAGTAAGTAACTGAAACTTCACCCAAACACTGACATACTGGTCAGTCTGGATGCCTCATGATGCTGAAGCTACCTCTGCTGCTATTGCGCTCCTGCAAATTGCTTTGTGCCTCTCGCACTGCTACAACATCCACTGCGTTGCCTCAGTCTTTGGCACTCTAGCAATGCCACTGTCGCTCCATCACAACTTTCTCCAACTGACACCCGTCATTATGCTACTGTTGTTAAGGGTTCCTGTAGTCGTATGTGATCCAAGAATTTGGGCATCTCAAGGATCCTGCCCCTCATGTAGTCCCCTCGACTACAACTCCATGTCGCTCCACCTCTTCTCTAGAGGCGCATGAACACTCATGGCACAATCGTCATCCTCGCTTTCCCTGTCAGCTTTCGCTGAAGTAGCCTTCGAGTCAGAAGCCTCCGCCTTGCCCTTCTTCCAGGGGAACTGAGTGGCGAAATGTCCAAGTTCCCCACACTTGAATCATCTGACCTTGGAAATATCCTTCTTCTTTCTCTTTTGTTGCCCTTGCTATCCTGATGATGCGGGAGCTGCATCCTCCTCCTCTTCCTTCTTGACCCGAGCTCCTTTGCGCTACTCCCTGCCTTGGTCAACCTCCTGATCTCTTCTTGTCGAAGAGATGCCCACATCTCCTCCCAACTGGGGAGAGTCACTTTGCCCAAGATACTTTGGACAAATATCTCCCAGTCCTCGGTGATTGCATTCACGGCAGTCCTGATCATGAACTCAGGATCTAGTGTAGACCCCACAAAAGTCAACTGATCACGAATCCCTTGCAGCCTGAGGAGGAAGGGATCGATCTCTTCTCCCTTCTGCATCTTGTACTGTCTCAACTGATTTTCCAATAGCATCTTCCATTGAATGGAAGTCCCCTGGTACAAGGTGGTCAACATTTCCCACATCTCCTTTGTTGTGTCCTCAGCAATGTGTGGGACCACATGATCTTTGACCCTGTCTAGTGTTGGGACAGGAAAAAGGTATGATTTCTCTTCATTAAATACTTTATTTATCATTCATCCTTATAAGATTATCTCCGTTTATAGATTAAAATGAGGAAAATATCAGCTAAAGTAGGAAGAAACTACTTGGTGATAAAATAGGCAGATTAATACGGAAAACTAATTCTTTGCTATCTTTGTATGTAGAGACGTGATTGGGCAAAAGTTGTTCAGTTGGCAGAACAACACGGGGCCATAAAATGGAAAAGCCATGGTGTCTTGGGTAGAAAAGGAAGCGAAAGATCAGTTTGAACACTCTTGTTTTATCATATGATCAGATTTTATATTGCGAAATCCTCAGGATCCCCTGATCCTAAGGATTTGCTTTTATCCAAGTTTCTCTTTATGTTATATATAGGGCCGAAAGGCAACTAGATAAAAAGTTCAGACTTTTAATTTGTAATTATTCTTTTTTGAAGCATAAACGTTGTTAATTCAGTGACTTTGTCAACTGTTACTTGAAGTTAGTGAAAGAAGATTGCGTTTGATACTTCTCCATATTCTGAGTTTTTATTAAGCAAAGGCCTCTGGCGACTCTGGGCCTAGTCACAAGAAGTTCCATTGCTCCTTTGTATTATAGTTTTATATTTAGTCTTTGTAATTGATTTAATGTTCAATTATTTCATTTATCATGAAGAGTTGTGATATAGATTTATACTGCTACTCAATTAGATTCATATTGAAGTTGCAAGATATACTTAAGTAGCGCTTTGATTGGAATGAGTGAATGCATGTTTAATTGTTGTTCATTGGAATAGATGTTCATAGATCTTGAAAGACAAGACTTATTAACTTCCACAGATTGCAATATAGAACATTTTCCATTTAGGAATCCTTTATCGCTGTTGTTGTTCAAACACTGATTGTTGATTGCTATTCATTTATTATTGCTGTTCAATTGAGTAATGCAGATTGATTTGGGTTGTTATAGATTCATAGTGTTGTTCGATAGTCATAATTTCTTTACTTGATTAAGTGTGATTAGTCTTAAGCTTATATGAACGATTCTCAGTGTAATTCTTATTTGCATTCAGTTTCAATGGGTTTCAGAACAAGTTGCATAGAATTACATAGTGCGTTGAGAGCATTTCTTTCATAGATAGTTCTTTGCAGAGTTGTGTGAACTGAATTGAAGAATTAGCCTTTAGTGATTGCAACGATTCATCATTAGATAACCTCTAGCTTCACTGAACATACTGTGTGGCACTCTTGAGATAGAAAGACTTACCTCGGGTTGACAACTAATGTAGGGATTAAGATTGCCTGTAGAAAGACATCTTAGTGAGCCAACATATAGAATCATGCATTTAGCCTTCGCCTCAGCCTCGTACTTCTGCAGTGGATCAACGTCGACCAGAATAACAACTACTTTCAAGACATAGTCCTTGATGCGATGCTTGTCTAGAATTGCTAGGAACCTGGCCTTCCACATGACAAAATTGGATGCTCCATCCAATCTGTCATGATCCGTTAGTCCATTAACCACCATCTCTGCTAAAAAAATATAGGACTAGTTCTCTTCTCCCTCTTCTGCTACTAATCCAGCAAGACTTGGATCTAGATTTCTTTGGCGCAAGAAACCCTCTAAGGAACAAGCTCCTCTAGACTCCCTCTGAGTCCTGATTTCCTTCACAAAAATCCTCTGACCAAATGTCGAATCACTTCTCTCCAATCCTCCTTTGCTGCTGCAACCTGGATCTAGATTTCTTTGGCTAGAAATCTGTCATGACAGTGACTCCCTCTACCTCGACTCTCTCTCCACAGACACTGCTCTACATCAACAACAACAACATCCCACCAACTCCACTGATCAAATCTGCTCTTCTCCTCCAGCCCCGCCAACTGACTGATTTGAGCCTCTCAGGCTCTGCGCTGGCACAGAGAGCTAACGCAGTCACTGCGTGAGCTCCTCTTGGGTACTGCATCACCCTCTACAAGCTTGAAATGTTGACGCAGGAACTGCGTGAGCCTCTACATCACTTCTTTGGCTCTGCGTCACTCCTTCGGCCGCTCCTCTGTCTCTGAAACAAGGTTGTTACTCAGGACAACTGCTTCTCTGCAGCAAATTCACTGGATCTCCTGGTTGATGTCTTCAGTGTCCTATGATTTGCAATGCTCTGATACCATGTGAAAATTTTTGAATCTACACATCAAAAATCCTATTGCAATCATTGGTTTATCATCTCTTGTTTTTACATTCAACAAGTTATTTAATTATTTAAACAACGATGAAAACACTATTGCAGAATACACATACATACATATCATGAACTGAAAATAGAACGAGACAAATACACAAGGGACACCATTATTTTTGGACAAACGTCCTCAGAAAAACCCAATGCGGGAAAATCGGTGCAGCAGCTTTGAGGGTTTTCTATTATTAAGCAGTAGCTCTGAATGCAACTCTAGATGCCCTCTCGGCTATCCAATTACAGAGATAAAAATATACTGGCAGAAACCTAAGTGAGATTACATCACTTCACCCGTCCGAATCTCTCTGATCTGTCAACTGGATTGACTGTCCTCGGCTACAACTATGCTGCCCCTTCGTAGTAGCTGCGTGGGCTTGTGTGGAGCACACTGGGACACTGCGTCAGCACTGCACTGCCTCCTCTGCCTCTTGGAGCTCTGACGTCAGTCTTCTCGGCTGGTCTTGCTGCTCCTCGGCTAAATTCGGACTTCTGTTGGAGGGTAGCTCTACCCCTGTGCTAGCATTGTGTCAAGAAATGTGTGGGCCCTTCCCCAACGTCATCCTCCCTAGGTCTACGCTACCTCCTTTGGCATTTCTCTGCCTCTCTCTGCTTTGTATTCGAGGTCTCGGAGAAGATCTTCTAACCTCAACTATCCTTGCCCCTCTACTACAACAAATCACTTGTTTGATTTTCTCAGCAAACCTTGCCCCAGAAAAATCGAACTGACTGATCTTTCAAGTGTATCTCCAACTAACCCTCAAGCCTCCTCTTATACTTTTTCTGTTGATGAATCAATGGTCGAGATTAAGTCCCTAATCAACGGCTAAAATTAAAATAGACTTTATCATCGTCACTTAGAAGTTTCTCACCCATATCCTTATTAATACTCATTAACATTTTTATTTTCCTATGTTTAGACTTAGGAACCTGTTGACCACTACGTGTCAACTACCCATAGCTTTACACCCCCTTTTTCTTCGCAAAAGGGATAGCGCTTGATCGACATGTCCGTACCATTCGACAGTCATCATCCACTTGATCATATTAAGTTGTAAACCTAGTCTGCATGTTGAATTGTAAATAATCTTAGCAGAGTTGAGTCATGTATGTAAATTGCCTAGGTGGACCTAATTTTCTAGTGACAATCTACGTTTCGGAAGGTTTTTCGTCTCACCGATCCATGATCGGCAGAGTTTTCCTTCAACTTGACCCCAAAGCCGGAATGAATTTTGTCATTAGAGTCTTAGGAGAATCCTAGTGTGTTAATTTGCTAGATTATGTTTGGTCACAGAATTGGGTGGTCTGTGAGGGTCTATGTCAAAGGGTTTTTCCCCCTTGAGATGTAAAATTGTAAAAGTCATGATGTAAAGTGTCTTGAGGGTTAGGAAATGTTTTAATCCCCTGATGAGTCCTAAGTCCTAGGTCCTAGGGAATTTTTCCAGAGGCTGAGTTTGAGGATCCATAATAAAAAAAAAATAAAAAAAATAAAAAAAATATTAGAAAATAAAATTAAAAAATTAAAAAATAATAAAATAAAAATAAAATAAAAATAATAATAATAAAAAATTAAAATTTAAAAAATTATAAATAATAATATTTTGAGTAAATAAATGCAGAACTTCAATTTTTAATGCATTAAAATTCACGGATGAGATTAAGAGATATCTTGATCCTCATCGACGGTCGAGATCATTTTGACGTGGATCACTCGAACTAGCCGTTGGGAATTTTTCCTTTAAATAAGGTGCTAGGGGTCATTTGAGATCATTCGATCTGTGAGTCTTGTGCTGAAGAAGCTCTCTTGTAAACTTTTTTTTCTGGTGCTAATAGAGAAAGACTTTGGGGTTGAAATCTTGCTAGTGTTACTCTCTTGAAATGCTGTGAGCTGTTTTATTTTCTGCATATTTTAATTTTCAGCCACTAATAATAGCTTATTGTAGAGTATTGCTGAACACAGGTATCTTGTTCACTTGCTAGGGTTTGAATGGTATTAGATTTTCTGAAGTAATGGAAGGTGTTGACTACTGGACTAGCACCTGATGATTTGGCGAAGACTCCATGCCCAAAGGATGATCCAGAGGACACTTGTACCATCAGATGTCATCAGTCAACAGAGTTTTTTAACTCTTCTTCTATCTTCTCATCATATTTCTTCTTTGTACCCAGATTCCACACCCTACGGGGAATTGTAATAAGTGATGCTAGTATGATTTTTCTTGAATTTGTAACAGGCCTAGGATGTGGGACTCGATCAGCAAACGAGTACACCTTGGAGTTTTTTTTTTATCCGGTGAATTATCCCTTTCTTTTCCCTTCTTTTTCAGAGGGGGATAATTCTCTGGATTTTTTCACTCGTGCACACCCCAAAGCCAAGGTGACGGTTTGAAGATTGAGCTCCTGACACATCTTAGTGTCTAGGGTCGATGTATATTACCATATTAGATCACACGTAAAGTTTCGTGGAATTTGGCTAGGTCTAAGTAGGATTTTTTAATAGTTAAAAATTTCCCGCAAAACGGGATTTTTTAATTATTTTTCATGTAAAGGCATAAATAAGTGGCCTTAGGAGATGTTTGGGGCGTATGACCAGTCGAAATTCATCCTTAGAGGCCCAACATTCTCCTAGAGCCTACTTTGGGGGTCAAAAATGACTCAGAGTTCCTCAAAAGGCGATTTTTCAAGTGACAGTGGCAAAAATGAAGAAAAAATTCAAAAAAATGAATAATTGGAAAAATTTAAAATTTTTTCCAAAGTCAAAATAAGTCGAATTTTGACATGGAAGTCAAGCAGAGGATCAAGGGTGATGTGGCAAGCAATGTGGGGCCCACCTCAAGTCAAAATTTTAGCAGAAAGTCAAAGTCAAAGAAAGTCAACAAAAAGTCAAAGTCAAAGGGGCCAACGTTGAAGTCATGAGGCAATGAAATTTTGATTTATTATAAGGTTGAAAAATTATTATAATTTGAATCAAATATCATAAGGTCCAAAGTTTAAAAAAAAAGAATGTGAGTGGGGGGGACCCACCTCAGCCCACCAAAGGTAGTACGTATTACTCACCAAGCAAAGTCCGTACGTGGGCAGCAAAAAACACGTGGGCACCAAAAATACACTCAGCAGTCAACGCAGAAATAAACAGCAGCTATTACACAGGTCAGCGTTGAAGTTTGATTGGGTATACGCAGTTATTAAAGGCAGCCAAGTACGTGGGCAGTGTATGGTATATACACAGGTCAACAAACAGCAACGTACGCAGGTAATCAGCAGTCAAGAAATAAACAGCAGCTATTACACAGGCAGCCATACGTATCAGCATATTCCAGTAGTTTAAACATTGGTAAATCAGCAGCCACGTGGGCAGCATGTACAGCAGTTTATGTGCAGTCAACAGCAGTTACGTGCCAAGCTACAACAATTAATATACTCAGACTTCAACACAGCAGTTTAACGTTGATATCTCAGGCAGTTAGAACAGCAGTTATCTTCACACATGGATAGTCATATCAGCCACTTGTCATTTCATTTTTCATTGGGATCTTCACCTGATTGCCACTTGTCATTGGAATTTGCCTTGGGATCATCTCCCATTTTCCTATTTATATGAGCCTTGGGCTCTTATTGTATCAGGATAAAACAAGCTATTGGGCGGGCGGAGACTCTGCCGGATTTTGTACTCAATTTTCACATAAATAAATAAAAGTCTTTGGGGTTACTAGCTTCTCTTGTGGTGCATGCTTTGGTACATGAAGTATACCTGTGTCGTTTGATATTCATTTGATTTTCATTTGCTATCTAGTTGTTTTTTTCATTTTGCCTGAAGGCACTATTGTCTAGGGAGGAGAGATTTGCAGCTATCTCAAATCTCCTCTAGGCTTGGTATATTTTGTACACTTGTTGTAGCTTGTCCATTCTCAGTTGAATGACAAGCTCAACTTGGTCTCTATATGCCAAGTCTCTTTTTGCACTAACAATTCGTTTGCAAGTGTTTTCTGTGTTTTCAAGGGATAGGTTGCCAGCTCTATTGGAGTGTGAGGACTTCTTCGGCGGGAATAGTCACCTCCAAGGATATCAAGGGTCCCGCAAGTTGTTCAAGCCAGCAACCTCATAAGACATCAAAAAGATCTATTTCAGAGGGGGTTTCCTGAGCCCTTGCTTGTTTTCTATCTTGAAAAATTATTGCAAATTGTCTTCTTTTATTTGAAAGCATTTGCCTTCATCATGAAAAATATAAAATAAAAAAATTTCCTTCAGGGTTTTAGATTAAATTTTAAATTTTGTTTTAAGTTTAATCTTTGTCTGAAGGGGCATAAAAAATTTTGTGGGAAAATTATTTTTGTTGCCAGATTCAGTTGTTTTCATGTTATATCTTTCACGCTGAGATCTGAAGTTTCAAGTCGAGATACGAATATGATATCTAGTTGATGGTTTATAACTCGTGGTGGTTTGAAGCATTCATCCTTTCCTTTTTTAAATCTTCAGTTGCTGGATATCATTTGGGTCATTCAAAGAGCACTGTGATTTAGCTGATGACAAATGATTGTTGTTCACGTTTCACGTTTCTATATCACTTAACAAGTAATCATCTTAATAATGATCTCTCAAGGCACTGGTCTGCTAACTAATCAAATCATTTTAGTGCTTATCTTAATCGTGTCTCGTGTCTCCCAACCAACTGGTCGACAGTTGGTCTTCATCATCTCTCAGGGTCTACCCCCCTTAGCCGCGAGAGACAGGCTTAAACGGAGGGATCGGGGATCAAAGTGACAGCCCCCGGTCTGAGCGTTGTCGTGCCAATCTGCGCGACAACAGTAATCATTTCTTTATCGGATATAATCTCTCCTATATCTTGAAGTTGATTTCTTATTTGTGATGCTTTGGTAAGACATGTAGATATCCCTTCATCCTTTGATGCTTTCAACTTGTATAGTTCAGATCTTAGAGATATGACTTTTCTTGTCGTGCTTTCAAAGAATAATTCTACAAGCCTATCATATATCCCTTTTGATGCCTCCATCTCTGCTACACATGGGATGAGGGAATACTTGATGGCTTCTATAAGAATCCTTTGAGCCCTTAGATCCTTTTTCATATATTTAGATAGTGCTTGCCCTTCAGATGGTTTGGAGACTTTGCCATTGACATGATCAATAACTTCATTTACTTTGAGGACTAAGTCTATCCTCCTTTTCCATGCAAGGAAGTTCGATGACCCAACCAACTTGTTGATCTCCTTGCAAAATGAAGTCATTTACTAGATTTAGTCATAGAAATAAAAATACTTACTTTTCAAGTGAAGATGAACCCTTCAACTTGATGCCTTCATTGATAATGACTTCTTGATGATGCCTTTGTTGATGATGACTTCTGGATGATGCCTTGATGCTTCTTGGATGATCTTCTTCAAGGATGTTTGAAATAAGCTATGTTGAACGGGGACCCGTCCCCACCAAAATTCATGGCGTTTCCTACATTATGATGATCTGGGTACTTTGAAACTCATCGGAAACTTCCCCAATTGGTCGAGGACTTGGGGACTTCCAGGCTGGTACCCAAGTCATCCCTCGAAAAATTGGGGACTTTTCAGGGTACTTCAGGATGTCCCCAAATATCAAACACATTAAACTTTAAAAAAAAAAAATTTAAAATAAAACCTAAATTATAAACTTTAAAGTCAAAAAATAAAAAAACAAATTTTGAAACCTAAACCCTATCGCAACCTAAACCTATCGACTAAACTAAACCTATCACATACTACACACACTACAATACACAATGGAGGTGAAGCTAAACATTGTTACAAAGACATGACAATGAAAGTAAACACAGGTTGTGAAGGTTGCAAGTAAACACTGAGCTCGAGCGAAGGTTGCAGGGAAACACAAGTTGCGAGGGTTGTAGGTAAGAGTCGAGCAAAGTCTGAGATGGCGAGCGAAGGTAAATGTTGAACAGAGAACTCCATTCAAAGCAGCAAAGGTAATCAAAGCTGAGAAAAATCGAGTGAAGATTGTAGGTGAGGTAAGAGTTGAGCAATGGGGCGAAGTCTGAGACTCTTAATTTGGGATTTCTAATTAAATTTTAATGACTTATTCACGTTTACAGTTTACAGTCACTATACTCCATGAATTAATTTGCCTTCAATTTGAACTTGTCTCTTTCTCCATGTCTGTGACAAACCTTTTTTTAGCATGAATCTTTGAAATTTCCCCATTCCACAATCACCATAACATTAATACCATGTTAAATATATGCAAGAGAGAAGCAGGAGAGACTATATGATATATCAATGTGCTACTAAATTACTAGCGGTGTTGTCTATGTCGATAGTAAGTTCCATTATTCATTTTAGGAACCAATCAACTAATTCCCTAGATACATTAACATAAACATCATATTACTTTTGTACATAACATTTGTTACTCCTGAAATAAACATTACAATGGCTAACTCATCTTTAACTCTTAATGTTATAAGGTAAATAGAAGGGATGGTGATACACTTTGTGCTTTGTTCATTAATTTTTAATGACTTGTTCATCTTTATAGTTTTATTAAATTTTACTTAGACTTGAAAGTTTAGTTACTACTTAAATTTTGAAATAATTTATCATGCATCATAGATTGATTATGTAGACAGTAGTAGATTGTAGCTTGTAGCAGACTAATAGTACTTCTTAAGTTCTTGACAATGGACAATGATGACGAGATTTGTTTTTGTGATGCACAATGATGATTAG